>CAAKHB010003736.1:17286-29158 GCA_901007665.1 Aeoliscus strigatus
GGCACAGCAGCAAAACACCACAGTGACATTTGCAGGTATGTTTACATACTGTTTAATGTTCAGCGACAAAGCAAACAATCAGCTGCTGTGCCTGTAAACTGTAAACTGTGCACTTTCCCCCGCTGCGAGTGTCTGCTGGCTTGTCCAACAAGCAGGACATGAAATGTGTCCATGTTTATAAGGAAGATAAGGCCACTTGTGCAGTAAAGATAATGTGGGCTGTTTGGCTCCGATGTTGTGTAACAGTGGCTGTCTGGCTCAGGGCTTTGCCTCTGTTAGAAGAAAACCTTACTGCTCAATTTGATTGCTTACATTAGATTACAGTCTCAGATATGTAGCCAGATAACACTACAGCCTTTAATTAATGCCAAAATAGATGCTTTCTAAATCTGCTAAACAAACACAGCACCAGGCACAGACAATAACAGTTAATGGTAATATGTGCAATTATATACTATCATTTAATATTTAGGTATTTATTCCTCTCTACTACTTGTGACAGATGGTTAAAGTGGAGTTTTTTTAAGTAGCAGTCTTACGTGGATTATCTTTAGTTAGTCTGTCTTATAATTATGGAAGACAAATTTGATTGCGATCAACATGTGAAAATGTATTTGAGTCCTGACTTTTTTTTCTCAGAACAAAAACACATCTTTTGTCTCAGTCAATAACCAAGCTTATTCTCATGACAAATACTATCTGCATGTGAAATGTCCATAGGTACAAGCTTGTTGTAGGGTGAAATATGATAAAACTGCTATTTAGATGAATAGAAAAAACATTTTATATGACATCATTATAATCCATATACAAGTGATATAAAGTGAGTTTATAGATGCTACTCTCGCTGAAATGTGAACGTGCAAACGTTTGCTTATTGATCCTTGAACACTGGCAGATATCTGAGGCCCCCTAGAATAAATAACTGACCCTGATGATTTAGTTTCATGGAAAATAATGATGCAGTTTTAATTACTATTTACCTGTGCAGTGACTCTGATGTCGGGATTACAGTTTACATGGCATGGAACGTTTGATGACGATGATGGAGTCTGTTCGTCTTCCCCTCAGTTGAATCCGTTTGACAGGACCAACCGTCATGTTTAGTGTCATGGTTTGTCTGCTGTCGCTGTTTTCTCCCATTGCTCCTGAACGCATCATCTCTGGCCACTCCCTGCCAATCTCACTCCAATCAGTCTCAACCGCCCACACCTGTCCCTCACAGAGGTAATAAAGCTCCCCAGGTCTCTCACCTCTTTGTCAGATTGTCTCTCATGGCTGCAGGTTTCACCAGCGCTGGTCTCCAGTTCCCAACTCTGCCTGACTTGATCCTGACCTCCTGTGTTGCCCTGTTGGTAACGTCTGCGCTTGTCACTTCTGAGTGTTTTGTGGGAAAGGCTCTCGTTGAGTCTGTTTTGAGTTTGTCGTTTGTGAAGCGCTGAAGAGGTTCTTGTTGACTGTTTTTTGTTCGTTTTCGAACTACTGAAGAAGATTCAGTTGACTGTTTTGCGTTCATCATTGAAGTTCTGAAGAAGATATTGTTGTGGCTACCTTCGGATATCAGTCTCTCCCCCCTGTCCCGGTTCCCCTACCCAATAAACCTGTTACCCTGAACTCTCTGTACTGTACTCTCGTGTGTTGCGTTTGGGTCCAATCAACCGCTGGTTAGTTTAGCACAGAACCATGTGCTGCTCTTCTGAATGCTGATCAACCTCCTTAATACACAAGGCCTTTTAAGATTGAAATGGATACAAATTCATGCCACAAGTCACAAGTCCTCTACAAGAAAACTGACATTCTTAAGTATATTCTTATTACAATTTATAATTCATTGTGTACAATAGCTGTACTTTTGACATTTTATTCATAACAAATATTTTGCTTTACAGTAGTATACAGTATTTTTCTTGGTCAGAGCTGCTGTAAATCACCAGATCAAATTGTGCTACATCTTACATATCATGGTATATATTTTATACTTATATTTTATTGTAGTGGTAAAAACAAAGGTTTCACAGACTCCACTGCACACACTTTACAACTGCAGAAGCAGCATCAGTCGCACTTATTGACTGCTTCTGATGTATGACAAGTCTGGGGAATTCATTCTCATGGTTGTCCCCCTGAGGAGGAAAGTCACTGACATGTTAGCAGAGATTGCATCCACCTACGCGACCTGGCAAAGAGAGGACGACCTACAGCACACAGGGAGAGACTGATCCATCTTCAAATATGTCCAACACACAACTGCTCACACAACCAGTCCATCAACAGCCCTTCTATTAATTCTAATGCTGAAGACTGCCAATCGATAGAAAGCTATATTACTGAGTGAGGCAGCAATTATTAAAGGTCAGAGTTAAAGGATTAGCTCCAAATTAGGTTTTTCTTTTGGCTTGACTTATTTTTGTCATGTTTCCAATGCAGTATCGATGGATTGTTAGTCAAATTACTTTTTTTTAACTTCCACATCTCATGTTTAATGACTCATAACATGAGATCCAATCACATTTTATGAACCCATTTCATGTGAATTAAAAACAATCTAAATAAACTGAAGTTCTGGAGATTCTGGCTTCATCCAAAATGTCTGTCTCCTTTGGTGCATTTGAAGCTGTGCTAAGCAATGTTCGGTGTGTAACCATGGTGCTATAACTGACTGACAGATGTATTAGTCGTACAATAAGAGGACAGAGTCTCTTGTGGTTCCACATGCATGGGGAAACAGAACAGGATTTTTGACAAATAATCTGCTCAGAGATTAAATGTCAGGAATTAATGTGTGACCCTCAGGGAGATTATATATTGGTGTTTGTGTGTCATTCAGACTCGTCCATGTTAAAATGTCAGAGCTGGGGTGCAATGATGGTTGGCAGCTCTCTAGTATCCCACAGTGGTGCACAACTGAGTTGCCTGGGCTTTCTTTACGGTAAGGTGACAACGGCGAACCAGAGCTTGAGCCGATGGGACGGAGACCTCCCCCACCACACCTGGAAACAGCAGGGTTTGGTAGCCATGGACTCACTGGAAGGGTGACATACCAGTGAACGCCACTGGAAGCGCGTTATGGGCATACTCCACCCAGAGGAGCTGTCGGGACCAACTGGAAGGATTCTGGGAGGTGATGCACTGCAGAGCTGTCTCCATATCCTGGTTGTACACCTCTGTCTGGCGGTCTGTTGGTCTGTGGCTGAAAGCCAGAAGAGAGACTCAGATAACCTAAGTAACCTGTAGAACTCACCGCGAGGCAGAGGTCTCAGAAGTCCGGCTGGAGGGCTATGGGTGACCTTGCTACGGGCAGAGATGTGTGATCAAACTTAGAGTTCTACTCACCACCGAATGACAGCTCAGTGGGGAAGAGTTCCCTCCCCATAGGACTCTGGAAGCGGGGCGGGCCTGGGACAAAGAGGGGGGACAACCATCAGAAATCTGGGTAAATGGAAGCACATTCTGGACATCCCTCTCAATGTCCCAGGTCACCGCCCCAACCACACAGTTGGGGGGCATGATGTTGGCTGAATCCTGAGGGTGGTCTTCTGCCTTGAAGGCAGTCTTCTCCTTGGGGGACCAAGAAAACCTGGAAGTGGCAGAGGTAAATGAGTGCAAGGGGGCAGCAATCCGACTGTAGTTTCTGATAAACCAGCGGTAGAAGTTCGCGAAGCCAAGGAAGCATTGCAGCTGCTTACAGTCCATGGGCATGTGTCAGTTGAGGACAGCGTGTCCCTGTCTCAGGGTCCATCTTGATAGATCATGGTAATATAATGTACTCAAGAAATGACACCGTGTACCTATGAAATTAACATTACACTGCTTTGACAAATAGTTTGTGCTGAAGCCGCTGTTGCAGTACCTGACGAACATGTTCCACTCATCACTATCAGTAGGATGTGAATCAAATCTGCAACAGGTCACCCTCCCGTGACGCCTGTGGAGGCCCGAGATATTCCCAAGAACAAAGAACCTTTTGGCCAAAATCCACGTCCACGTCCTGGATGGTAGGGGGCCTCTTGCTCCCACCATAAAACCATCACCGAAGATATAAGACAGTAACACATCGCAGGAAGTACTATCAACAAACTCAAACTATCAACAAAACCAGCATTCTTCCCCCGTTATCAGAGACCACCTGCAGGTCGTAAATATTTTCACGCCAGAGAGCAGAGCTGGAAGAACCTGAGACGGTTTAATCCAAAGGACAATCATCTTGTGTACTGTTTAATATGTTGTTTTGTCAATTATGTATCTTAGCATGTTATGTCATTATACTTGTGTTATTCTTCCCTATCTTCTTTTCAGTTTTCAGTGTTCTCAGTGTCTATGCTACTGTTAACTGCTAATAATCAGTTTACTTTTATATCCTACATTACAGGTTAGGTTACACCCAAATATCAATCCATCTGTCACACCTTTTAATTCAATTTAGATGGCGTTACAATGAACGTTACAATGCTGTTTGTCATGGCTCCTCATTGTCACATCTGTCATATCCTATTTTATTTTGAAAGTCACTGTCCTCATTCCTGCCACCTTGCCCTTCCTTTCTCTGATTACCTGATTTGTTTCACCTGCCCCCTCTCACCCCTATTTAAGCCTGTCAAGGCTTTTGTTTAGTTGTCAGTTGACTTGAGAAAGCGTACCTGAAGCATAGTCTGTCTGATCTTGTCCTGGAGTATCTGAGTTGTTTTGTTAACCTTTCATAGCCTTGTTGTTTTCTGTATCGAATCATTAGCCTTAGCTTTGCTCTTTATGTTAAGATTCTCCAAACTGCCTTTTACCCCTTCTGGGAGATTTCAGTTCTGATTCTTTGGTTTTTTGTACTTAACACCACCACGTGAGTGTCTCCTTTTGTTCTACTACTTTTGAATTCGTAGAATCGTTTTTTGATATCTAGTCTGTTTTCCAAAAAATAAGTTTTCGTCTGCGTCTGGATCCAGTATTTCCTTGTGCCATCGTGACCGAACAAACTGGGCAGACATGGACCCAGCAGCTGGTATGAGCCTACGCAACCTAATACTCAAGGAGAAGGCATTAGGCAGAGCCAGGACAAGGTAGCGGCCGTCCTCCGCGACATGTCGGCCATCAATGCGCACCAGGAGGATTTCCGTGCTGCTGTCACCGACCAGGTTAACCAGCTGAGTCGACACATGCGGGAGATTCTCACTCACTTATGTGCAAACTGGAACCAGACGTTGCCGCACATAAGTCAAGCCACAGCCAACCGCCCCGTCAAGCCACCGGTTTGCTCTCTTGCACGGCCGTGCGACCTCGCCTCACCTCACCGGAACGCTTTGCTGGTGACTACGGGTAGTGCCTTCCCTTCCTGGTCCAGTGCAGCCTGCACTTCGAGCTTAGCCCTGAGGCGTTTGCCACACCACGTTCCCGAGTGGCATTTATCATGTCGCACCTCAGTGGAGTTCAGGACCCTTGCGACAGACAGTGTCTGAAATGAGCTAGCCCTGATCGACACCTTTGTCGATGGTCTGGGGCAGGGGTGCCCATTACGTCGATCGCAAAGGCATTGTGGGTAGGTTGCATGGCACTGAAAAAAAAAAGTTGGCGCCAGCCTATCATCAGTCCTCACAATGACATCTGACCTGACCTTTCTCTGACACACGCGTCACTGCGCATACAACTGCGCTAAGTGCTGCAAAACTGTAGCGAACTAGCGAGTAAGAAAGGGGATAAAAATGAGTAGAAAAGCTGGACCAAGTAAAAAGCCAAAGACCTACCACTACCATACGGAGTGGGAGGAGGACTTCTTTTTCACAATGTCATTTTCGAAGTGCGTTTGCCTCATCTGTCAGTCTACAATTGCTTTACCGAAGAAGGGAAATGTGGAGCGCCACTTTCGGACTGTTCATAAAAACTATGACACCGAGTTCCCTCCGAAAAGCGAGCTGCGAAGGAGAAAGGAGAAGGAACTAAAATCCTAGCTGTCCGGACAGCAGTCATTTTTCACACAGCTAACTTCAAAGGCAAGGGCAGCCACTGAAGCAGCGTTCTGGGTGAGTCACTTCATTGTTAAAAACAAGAAATCCTTCCAGGATGGAGAGATGGTAAAAGAAGCATTTGTTGAAGCAGCCGACTCGTTGTTCAGAGACTTTAAAGACAAACCAGAAATACTAGCTTTGATCAAAGCTCTCCAGTTATCAAGAAGTACAGTAACACGGCACAGTGAAGCCATGGCTGAGGATTTGACCCAGCAACTTTGGAAGGACATCGCAGATTGTGAGTATTTCTCACTGCAGATGGACGAGTCTACAGACGTGAGTGACACAGCACAATTGTGCATTTTTATTCGGATGGTGTTTACTGACATGACTGCAAAAGAGGAACTGTTAACAGTACTGCCCAAGAAAGAACACACTCGAGGAGAGGACATATTTCAGTCTTTCAAAAACTTTTATCAAGAAAACCCAGCTCCCAGTCTGCAAATTGGTGTCCATCACCACGGATGGCGCACCCGCCATGGTTGGCCGCTCGAATGGATTTATCGCCAAGTGCAGGGAGGACGATAATTTTCCGGACTCCCTCAATTACCACAACAAAGAGATAATGGATGTGGCAACAAAGATCGCCTGTTCCATTCGGGCCAGATCTCTTCAAAGACGGCTGTTCCGTGCACATCTGGGGAAGGCTGAGTGCGACCACTCAGAGTTGTCGTTGCACACCGACGTGAGATGGCTATGTCGGGGGAAATTCCTGTAAAGATTTCGAGAGCTGTTGCCGGAGATCAAGGAGTTTTTCCGTGAAGGTAAACATGCAGATTATAGCCAACTAAATGACCATCAGTGGCTGCTGGACTTGGCATTTTTAACCAATCTGACCAACATGCTGAATGACCTTAATCTAGACCTGCAAGGAAAGGACAAAACTGTGATCAATATGATCAGCTCAGTTAATGCTTTCAAACGCAAAATGCAACATCTCTCCTCAAAGCTCCACCGCCATGATTTGGCAAACTTCCAGAACCTCGCGGCAGAGCTGGAGACACAAGAGCAGTCATGTGCGCAGCTTGACAGTGCACGCTACACAAAGCAAATTGACAGTTGTCTGTCAGAGTTCGACAGATGCTTTCAAGACTTTGCTGTACTCGAGCCAGTAGCTACATTCATGTGCTACCCTTTCCAGGAAGATGCTGAGGTTGTTTCACTGGCATCAAAAGTTGCAACACTGTTTCACTGTTGTTGTTGAGATACTGACACTTCAAGCCGACATTCAGCTGAAGGCCAGAGCTCATGGACAATTCTGGAACTTACTCACAGAGGACAAGTACCCCAACATCAGGAAATGTGCTACTTTCTTGACTGCATTATTTGGCTCCACTTATTTATGTGAGTCAGCCTTTTCCCACATGAAGATCATTAAGTCCAAGTACCGTTCCACCATGACTGATGAGAATCTGGAAGTCTGCTTGAGACTGGCTATCAGCAGCTACTGTCCGGACTATGCATCCCTGGCTGATTCATTTCCGTGCAAGTCATCAGAGTAAGGTAATGAGAAAAAAAATGTACAGAGTTGTATTGTGCAATATAGGTTGATGCAGTAATGCAAGGTACACCCGCATATACTATATAAAAATAATTCTCAATATATTTATAAATAATGCGTTTTGCATTTTTACTGGGCGGTAGATCATTTTGACTCGGTCATGTCATAAGTAGCTCTCAGGTTGAAAAAGTGTGTGCACCCCTGGTCTGGGGGATTCCGTAAAGGACCAACTGGCTCCTTTGGCTCTTCCCAAGGATCACAATTCGGTGATCGCCCTGGTCATCCGGCTGGATACCAGTCTGCGGGACCGCCAGAGTCAATGCGACATGTGACAGACCTTATTCCTCGTTTAGGGGGTCATGCATCAGCTTCCGTGTCACCCTCCCCATGCAGCTGAGCCGGACTTACCTTCCGGAGGGGGAGCGTCAGCCTACAGGAGGGTAGGTGCTTCTATTGTGGACAAATGGGACATCATTGTTTAATGTTACAATAGTCAAGTTTGTCATGGCTTCCAAACATGTATTTTCACCTATATGTACTCATCCAATCACATTTCACCCATCAGTTGTTGTTGGTCAAAGAAATCTTCCTGGAGGCCTTCAGAATCAGTTCCTGTAGGCCCTGTAGAATACAATATGTGTCGACCTGTTGCGTTAACCAGTCAGATTGAGCTGAGGACCCCAAGGCCTTCTAGCAGGCGTATGGTGATGTCATCACATTCACTCCCTCTGATTGAACAGTCATGACCGTGTAAACCAGAGCTGGGAAACGGTACCTCTTAGAGTTAAATGCTCAAAAATTACAATTGAATTGACTTAATAGCTGGTTTGTCACCCTACAAGCTATTTTTGAGAGGGACTTTTCAAGAAAACCTGGACATTGTTAAAGGTCGGGCAGCTCCGAAGCTAACAAGAATGTCACAGTCTGGAAAAGACTCCGTCATCTGGGAGTGCAGTGGACTCGGAGTGTCCGCAGTCATCAGAGCTTCCATCGGCGAGTAGTTTCCCATGAAATATCTTTTGCATATTTGCATTGTTGCGGTTTGCGCATAAGAGACTTGCGGACATCCGCTTTGAGTCAGCGCAGAGCCTCTGCGGAGTCCGAAGGAGCATGGCTCTACAGCTGAGGGACCACGTCACAGAAGGTGAAGAAAAATCAGGAAATGTTAAAAACACTGACACATTGTGTCATAGAAAAGGACTTGTTGGTGGACCTAAAACACACAGAAAATCTCTACGACAAAGGAATTGAACTCTTCTTGAGGAAAGAGAAGAAGAGGAAGTATAATACTATTTTCCTAAATGTTGCCGTTTCACAAGGTTATTGATGCTTTTATGTGTGTTGTATGAGACTTGTGAACCTTATTTCTTCATTAAAGTCATTTATTCTGGCGACATGAGTTATCTATGTGATGCAACAGCCCCTTATATTGCATTTCTGCATAATAACATGGTTTCTATGGTGACTGAAGGCCTGGGTGTGGAATGCATAGCCCGCTACTGTTAATCCGAAAAGGAGACAAGCAGGCAGACAAAACAGGCAATGAGCAGGCAGAAAAAAAAAAAAAAAATAGATCAAAAACAATCCAGTCTACACCACAATGAGCAACAAGAGGTAATGCAAGAAGAGCTTGGCATGTATAAGGTAGTGAAGACAATCTGGCAGAGGGGGGCCAGTGGGGTGGGCTGAAATACACAACGAAATGATACACAGATGAAACCAATGAGCAATCAACCCATGGCAGACAACAAAGAAGGGAACTAAATGTTCAACAACACATGAAAAACAAGAACTTCAAAATAAAACAGGAAGTAAACCAAAACAACAAAAGCACAGTCTGACATAAAATCATATAGGTTACTGAGCAGAATCACGTGTTTAATATCATTTTTTAATTTACAATTAATAAAATTTGTTGTTGACCCATCCTTCCATGAAACCATTTCAGTGAAAACGTGATAAAATTTGCTTGACTTTTTTGCACTGTTGTTCACTTCATCCAGCTTTCTACTTTGAGACGGTTCCTTTTTGTGGGGTTACAGTGGGTTCAGTGGTCTATGGTACCTAGATACATGCCAGTAAAGGATCATTTGCACTGTATTTACTCACAGCTATACCATCTGTCATCTCCTCAATTCATATCAAGTTGATTTACAGGCACTGTCCATGGTTCCCTCTCTTCCTCCCCGTCATTAGTTCCTCTCATAATCTATTTGATGTCATGCTGCTGGAAATGTGAATTTCTCTTGTGAGAAATCTATCTATCATTATTAACTCTTCTCAACAGCTGCTCATATGATGCTATTTCATAATTTCAATCCATTTTTTACAGTCTAGAGGGGATGTACTTTTCCATAACCTTAACCATAACCTGACCTTTGAAGTTTAGAGGGGTAAAGAATATATCTCTTAACTTATATTGGGTAAACCTCACAGAGTCCACTGATATTCTCTTCAATTCCTCCTCATTTACTTCAAGTTCCAAGTCCCTCTGCCATATGGTCTTCAAACTCCTACAGATATCCTTATTTAGCCCACTGAAATCCTGATCAAACTCCGCTATTCTGTGTTCTATCTCTGGTAGGTCTAGAAAGTCCCTTACTATGTTTGGCTCATGTGTAAATTTCCCTTCTCTAATACAGTGTTTAATCTGGAGATACCTCCAAAAATTGCCATTTTCTTTCATCAATCACTGTTTGAGCATTCATACCATCCACCACAAACACAAATGTATGGTCTTCATTGACGGACCACGGTCTATTTTTTGTGCATGTGACTGTTAAATGGACATGAGACAAGAAGTAAAGAACGGTTGCTGCAGCTGTATTGTCGGTATTAAAAACTAATGACAACAGAAAAAAAGGTAAATTATTGCACTGAATTGCACTTCCCTCTCTCTTAGTGAAGAATCAGAGACCAGCATTCTGTCGATGTCACAAGTTAGTATCGGAACAGTTCGCTTGGAACTTCCCTGGAGGAGGAACCAAAAAGAGCAGATGGTACCAGTTAAAATCCCTACTGGGAAGTTGAGTCGTGCTGGAACTGTTTAGTGGAAAAGGGACAAGGCACAATAAAGCAGCCTTATACTGTAAGTCCAAATCAGCACTGAGTGCAATCCCTTAATCATTCATGACAGCACTGCTTCATCCACCAGGCCACAAGGCATGCTGAAAGAGACAATGATTGATTAGATAACCTGAGAAATAATCGATCCTCATGGTATATATAGAACTACTAACTATATTGCAGTCTAATTCCCTTTATTAGCTATCACATTGAGGACATGGTACTTGCTTCCTCCTCTACCCCTCAATGTGTTTTCTTGTAGTTCATACACTTCAGTGGCTGAAAAGTGCTGTGCATGTGAATGTCTTTTTCAGTTCATCAAATATTCTCTCAGTCCATTAAAAATCGTAAATTTTGGTATCACAGATCTTCATCAGCACGAATGTCTTATTTATATATCCATTTATATGTGTCCAAAGAGTGGTGTGTCTGTGTATGGTATAAGTTTACATACCCTGTCAGAATTCACTGACACTGTATATACACACACACTGATTATATGAAAACTGGTCACAGGCGGCGATGGTTATTTTTAGTATCAATGTGCATGTTATCTGGTCATTTAGGAAGTTTGTGTTTTCATTTTGGTTTAAAAAGCATAAACACAGTTGTATGATAGTAAATGACTTCACTGATTTGTGTTATTATTCATATTCTGTAATATATATATATATATATATTCACACACACACACACACACACACACACATATATGTATGTATATATATATATATAGATATAGATAGAGAGAGAGAGTATTTGTATACAGAGAGTACAGAGTAGATCATATGATGTTCCTTGTGTCCAATGAAAAAGCAGTCTACAAAGTCCAGCTAGTTTTTCTCTATATTTGGTTGATATGTTCTAAGTTTGAGTGATTCATACACACTTTACAGGTTGACGGTTTTTTGATCTCTCTGAGTTAGATCACATCAGCAACTTTAAAAGGCTGTTTATCTTGCCAAAGATTTTTGTGAGTGTTTGGACATGAGCTGGGTGTAGGACAACTCCATCTGTGATCACTGCTGTTTCATCTCCAGACAGAAGATTAATATGTGCTGCTCCGTCAATTTTTTTTTGATAAAATGAAACTGCTTTCTTCATGCAGAACTGTCAGTTTAGCTGTGATTGTGATGCTAATAAGAACTTATTCATGCTTAGGTCACCTTCCTGATTTCACTTATTTAAAAGTTTACAGTAAAGAACAAGAAACTTTTCAGAAACTGTTAAATGACAGAGTCACAGATATTCAGAAACTTTTACCTGATGGAACTCCCATTCTGACATTCTGGCAAGCGGGTATGTTCTCGTCTCT
>CAAKHB010003738.1:2835-26504 GCA_901007665.1 Aeoliscus strigatus
CCCATGGGGTTGTCAGCCCAATCAGAGGAGCCAGTCAGGGGGCCACTGAAATGTGACACATCGGGCTGCATTACCCAAAATTCTCTGTGTGGCCCCCGAGGCCCTGCTGGGTTGTGAGTGTGTGGCGTCGTCATAGGCCCGTCTGTGAGGAAGTCTCCTTTTTCATCAGGTGTACCCTCCACAGCCGTTTTGGTTCGTTTTTCTTTGACCTCTCAGCTTGTCGTCCTGTCACCAAATTTGGTACAGAACCCTTTTATGGATGCCGTTGTTTCCCTGTGCGTATGCGTGCGTCTACTGTCCTTTTCCCCTCTCCTTCATTACCTTCCTAATTTTCGGATCCCCAGCGGAGTCCATTGTTGGGGTTTGTGCACATGTTCTGTTGCTCTGAGTAATTGAACATCTCCTTGAAACAAACAAGCACACACAGACACACATACACGTACACACATTGCCCAATTATCTGTGTGTCTTAATTAGGCTTTCTTCGTGTGCGGGGACCATCCCTGGTGACAGTGTGTTCGACTGTGCCAGTGTGCATGTTTGCAGGAGTTGCATTCCTGGTCTAATTCAGCCAAAGTTGTCCTCACTTGCCATGGGATGTTCTGTCAGGCTGACTAATTACTAACTGCTGTGTGTGTGTGTGTGTGTATATGTGTGTACACTTGTGTGTTCATCTGTTCCTTGTATGCGCTGGGCAATAATGCAGTTCAAGACAGCTACTTTAGCCAGCTCTGCTCTCACTGTAGCTCGGGACATCAGTATTGATCGCTGTCCTGTCAAAGCACCCAGTCAACTTGGCGACAGTCAATGATTTCTTATTCTTAAGGAATCAATATGTGTGTGTGTGTGTGTGTGTGTGTGTGTGTTTAGGCGTCTCGTATGCTTTTGTTTTGTTCAGCACTACAGATGATTGACAGCAGGTTGCCTCTCTGGCCCTGGCCCTTTCCCTCACCTTTTCTCTGACTGCTATCTTTCTGCAGCAGATTTTTTCTGATGTTAATTTGCTTACAGGCCTCCAACTCCTGCCTTTCCCCTTTCGACGGGTTTGGCTAAGGCTTCGTCGGCTGGGCCGTGAACTGGACTAATTACTAATTCAGGACAGCCTGAAGGTATCGGGTCAATTACAGCCTCAGATGCAGGCTTTTATTTATGTATTTTCAATTTTCCACCCGTAATCCAACGTTCACTTAGACTCTGGAATGAATTGATTACATTTTAGTGGTCAAAACTCAAGTTCACTGTGACCTCACGTCCATCCCACTCTCCCATCTCTGGAACGCGTCGAGGGAATTTCATTACATCTGGCACAGACGTCCACTTGGACCCAGAGATGGTAAAAGTGGAAAATGGACTGCATTTATTTAGTGCATTTATCATCTGCTAGCTAAATTGCCTCAAAACAATTCACACATTTATACTCTACTGACCGAGCCTGCTCATCAGAAGTGGTTAGAGGGTCGATGTCTTGCTCAAGGACACCGAGGGAACCAGGGGATTGAACCAGAAACTGTCTCATTACTCAAAATGAAATTTAAGGATAAAGCTCAAGGTTTTTTTAACCTCACAAACAGGCTTTTGAGAGGGTTTACAAATGAAGTGTGTTTCTGAAGCACTCGTGTCCAAAGCAGCCTCTCACACACAATACAACACACTTGATCAGGGAGACTTCAACATGACCGCGGGCACAGTCAGGGATCAAGACAGACAGTTTGTGTTCTACAAAAACACTTTACATTATCTGAAACCATAATGTTATCATAGTTTACGTTTCATCAACCACTAACTATCGTGGCTGCCCACACAAAAACTCTGTGGCTCCTTCAAGCAGTGTAAGTGCTGCTGGGTTGAAGATGTGATGAAGCATCCTTAGAATTTTGAAACTTCTTTTCAGTAACATACATTTCTGACTTGCCTACAAGTTTTCAGAATTGTGTCCATGTAAAAAAAAAAAAAAAAAAAAAGGCCGAGGTGTTCCAGTATGTTCATCCAATATAAATGAACTTATCTGCTGCTGAAAGTCGGTTTAACCTTGTAGACATTGTTCCAGATCAAGTGTGCTGGAGCTGGAGCAAAACAAGTGAAAAGAGAAAAATGTTCACTGTTCATGAGCAACAAATCAGCCAGAACACATTTTGTTGGTAACTTGCTCTACTGTCTTTTCATGGGTTACACAAAACTGCAGCAACATGTTGCTTCTTTCCTCTCCTTCCACCCCCAGCCGGTTATAGAATGTAGCGCAGATGAGAACTCTCACCAGGTGATTGACCTGCTGCAGTACTAACCCATAATTCATGTCAGTATTTGTATTCTGTGCCGTTTGAGTCATCGCTTTCAGATAAGAGCATCGATGATGGGGTGCCGATGTAAGTGCCAACTATAGGGTTCCTCCTCTTCCTCTCCATCACCTCGTATCTCTCTCAATCTATCTTCCGCTCTCTTTGTCAGTCTTCCTGCGGTTTGATGGGAGTAGTTGACAGATGACAATCTCATTTCCATTCAGGCGTGGTTCCTTGCTATCTAGGGGCTAAGCCATGCAATAGCTATAAGTGTCACATTAAATCCCAGCCAGGGAGATGGGAATGGCAGAGTGACAGAGGAGCCATTCACAACAGCCATTATCTATGTCTCTGTGGGTGACACCCACAGATAGAAGTGTGTGGCTGCAGTGTGCCTGTGCGGGAGCTAAGACGTGTTTAGGTAGTCATGATCTTTACAATGTCCCAGAGCAATCTTCTGCCTGACACTGACTGTGATTCGCTTCACAAGTTTCGAGTGATGTGAGTTCTGCATTTGACAGCAGCACCGGTGGTGACGGCAGCTCCGATGACGGCCATGGTGACAATGATTGCAATGGTCATACCAATATTGATCAGTGATGGATATAAAGTCTGAATTATCATGGCGAAGGCAGCGACACTGATGATCAATAACGGTGTCCACGGTGGTTGTAACGATGTATGTACATTTTTATCGTGATGATCGTCAAGAAAATTGCTCCAGCTATCAGGGGAGCCAGAATGAATGTGAACATGTGCAATTGAGGTCCATTACTTCAACAGCAGGATGTCATTACCTTCGCCCCAAAAGCACTGATAGAGGAGGAGGAATGTGGATCTGTTCACACAATGGCATCTCCTTGGTTTGTCTGTGATTAAATTTGCTGTCAGACTGAAGAAACTGAAAAAAATCCTATAATTATTCTGGTCAGTGTACATGAAAATTCACATCCTATTGCTCATTCCCTTGCTGACTGCAAGCATTCGTTTTCAGGCCTCTAATAGGCTCCATTATGGCAAAGGGGATAAATAGCATGACACCCTCATTGTCTGGCATCCATGCATTTAATGACCCACGGATCCCGCTGCTCCCCAAATTAAATGTACCAAAAGAACAACCCCAGCACCTGCGAGAGGACACGAAAAACTTCTCGTGGCAGTCGAAGACAATTACCCCAAGGAGAATGCTGCGTTTAGCTGATGAGATTTTGTGAAGTGCAAAGAGAAGAACTGGAGGAAAGAAGTCCAATTACTGCAAACCTGAAGAGGTTGGAGACTCTCTTGATGGTGTGTTAGGGTTCGTTTGAATGGAACGGTGGCAGAAAAGGGGAAAATGAATTATTGATTCTAATTACACAGGCCTGCGATTCGATTCTCTGCTGTCCGTGTGACAGGCCTATTCTCTTTTTTTTTTCCCTGGGTCTGTCATTGTGACCCTGTTTATGAGAAAGGATGAAGCATTAACACTGCGCTGATCAAGGCCGTTGAGCGACAGCAGTTGTTAACATTGATTAGTTGGTTAGTGTTTGAGTCCCATGATGATTTTTGAGTTGAACTTTCAGGAGCAATCCCTCTGTTATTCACTCCCACAAACACTGTCATGGTGGATATTTCAAACACAGCTGATTTACATTTGCCAAAGCTCCCGTCTTGTTAAGAATACCGTAATTCTGCTCATAAGTGGATCAAGTTTATAATCTTGAGTATCACTGTGCAGTTTTGCAGCTTTGCTCTGCTGCCGTGTCTGCCTTGTGCAGTTATTAGCATATGCATGGAACATATTTGCATGCAATGCCTCTCCAAAAGTTCCCCAACAAACTCCAAGGAACTCTACCTGGGTTTGTGTTACATAATCCTCAGCCTGAGTCTGAAAGCTGCTTTTTTAGACACAGCATGTTTTGTTTGGTACATGAACAAAAATATAATAATCCCATTTTCTTTGTTTTTAATTGCACAGAGCAACCTTCCCAAGCGCCTGTTGTTAGAATTGTGTTCCCACTACAAATGACATCTCCAGCGTGTCCTTCCAGCCTTTATTACTGCCATCATTATGGAGCATTTCCCCCCCACTTGTCTCAAAGCTGAATTTTAAACACACACAGACGCCGAGCGTGCCCATTGCTTCTCCACATGGACGGAACACGTGCCGTGCATCATGGAGACGGGAGCTTGGTGTGGGCATGAGGCGTCAGATGGGAACAGGACAAACTTGCTCCGAATACTGATGAGATCCAATTTTTTTTCTTCTCGGTGTGGCAATCTACTCCACCTGACACACACATTCACACACCAGACTGAACGTATACACAGCCTCCACCTTGTGTCATGACCCCCTCCATCTCGTATTTATCACTCCACCATGAAATCTTTGTATCAGATGAATTCAATCTCTGACTTCCTTCTGAATACCTGCAGCAGTTCTGCTCTGAGATCACTGAAAGACACATAATAGAGCTTTTTTTGAGGTCTTGTTGACTATGTTTGGAATTGTCTTGGTAATAATTTACAAGCCAATTATTGTCATTAGATGTATTCTTCACTGTACCAATAATTTTGTGGTGTCTAGTGTTTTCAAGATGAATCATCCTAAACTGGTAACATCTCGGTACACTGATGGATTCTCTCTGTGCTATGAAGCTGCAGTTTCTCTTCATTCAAGTAAGAACAAAGAACACTTGAAGAACTGAGATAAGCAAATGTTTCATTCAGCCACTTGGCTGAGATGTGAACGGGACGTCAACCGCGACCGGTTTTGGCTCAGGAGTTAGTTTGTGTCAAGTCTCCTGAGCAAGATGCTGAACCCATAAATGTTTCTGATGGCTTCATCAGTGAATGATTGAATGAATGAATGAATGAATGAATGCTGTCATTCTACATTCTAAAAGTAACTTTTGTTTTTCAATCCAATTTCATTTGCTCATTTGTATTATCATGACCACGTTGAAGCACTTCTACGATATGTTCTGAACATTCCAGCCTTTGGTGTCTCCTCCTATGAGCAGACACGGTTATCTGATGCTCTCTCATATAAATATGAATGGGACTCTAGTCCTGTTCACGCTCCATCGTTGACAGACCCACTGTGTGCACGTGTGTGTGTGCGCCTCGTTGTGTGTGCTCGGCGATGTGTGATGGGATGAGTTGGATAAGATCTCATTTCTTTTTAATGTCAGAACGCTGGTGAGGGCTGAGCGGACGCACAGTGTGCGTTTGTGTGTGTCGTAGTGTTGAAGGGTGGGGGGACGGAGGGGTAGAAGGAGGGTTGTTTAGTGTCACACACTCCCAGTCTGGTATTTACTGTATCCACTGGTTCATTATATCACACGTAATACTGTAAAATCCTCGATGAGAAAGAGCAGAGGCCCAGCAGAGGGGGAGAGGGGGGTTAATGGAGATATGATTGTGAAGGACGTGAGCAGCCTGTGTCTCTGTTATGGAAATATTAGCTAGATTGAATATTACAAATATTGGCCTTGTGTTGTCATCGTGAAGGAGTCCCTATTATTTAAGACTTTGTTCTTCACTCCCTCTGGTGTCACACCTCAGTGTGTTTCTGTGGAGGGGGGTATATAAAAGTAAATGAAAGCTACCTCCCAATCAAACATCCTGTCTGCACTTACATGCTCAGATTTTCTGGTGTCAGAACCCTGACATCCCCCTCCCCCCCTCCCTCCCTCTGTCTGTCTTTCTACCTATCCACGTCTCTATCAATCCCTTCCTCATCCCTCCCCCAAAGCTCAATCTCAAACCTGCTGGTGATGGAGAGGGGCTCTGCAGTTGTGCACCAGGTGCCATAATATGTCAGACTGCAGACAAAGAAACACACAAATAAAATTATTGACATTGACTCCCATTTCAGAACTGTTCTAGCGACATTTGTTGTTGTTTTTTTTTTTTTTTTTTGATCTTCAGAATAAATGACTATCTACTCTGTGTGGTCTGTTGGTGAACAACGCACTAGACAGAACAATTGCATTCTTAACCTTACACTGTGTCGTTCTATCATTAAATCTTAGGATATCACTTGCCTCTTGTACCAGCACAACTCCAAATCAGAGCTGTGATAGGGTTACACCCCCTTTCAGTCGTCTCTTAAACCCTTGACTCCTGGGGAGGAACACAAACGGGAGAGGACACCTCGACTGGAGCGTGAAGCAAAGGCCCTCTGCCCAGTTTTTCTTGTGCTGGTCTGCCCGTCAGTGTTGGAGGTGATAATTTATTTGGCACAATATGACGATTTCCTCACTCTTTATTTGAATACCACGAAATAATGAATGAACGAGTCACTTTGGCACAGGCCTCTTTCACACTGGCAACAAATACAGAGCTTTACAGGGTTTCTTTGTTTTTGTTTTTTCGCAGCGAATTGAACCAGAGGATGCAGTGATGGAAAGATTAAAAGTGGAGGAGGGTGGGAAGAGGAAAAGATTGAATGAGGGTGTGAAAGCCAGGCAGCAAGAGGAGATGAAAAGGAGTATCTGAAGCGAGTAAAGCCACTGAAAATCAGGTACGGCTGTCTGAAATGCACTACAGAGGATGGAGAGACGATGTGAAGGGGAGGGGGGAGGGGGTCGGGGTGTAGAAAGGCCACAACAAACAGTGAAGACCACAAACTCGGCTGACAGAGCTGATTGATGGAGGGGAGCTAGAGGGAGATGTGTAGTGGTTATTGAAGGAGTGCAGCCAATCATCTCCCTTGGGTCTGTTGTGTCAAGTCCATATCCACAGCCAGGAAGGCAGTCGCTGTAATGGGGATTCCCTGTTGACCAGTCAATGAGATGCAGGCTGTGAATCTATTCTACCTGCCACTGTAGGAGGAGATACTCAGCTGACACCTGCAGCCCTTGTCACATTTTCTACATCTGCCTTTTCCCCCGCCAAGGTTTTCCGTTTTCCTTTTTTTTTTTTTTTTTTGCTTCCACTTCTTTTCCTTCCTGGTCGTTCCAGCAGTCACTCTCTCACCTCACGTTTCCAGTTTCTCCATAGAGATGCAGCTATATCGAGGGGCTGTGATCGATACCTCAAGTGTCTGTCGTAGTCTTGACATTACCGTGAAGTAGAGGAAGCAGCAAGACGCCCGACAATAGCTGACAGTTCTATTGATCCAGGTGATCTGTAAAGGGTGTCACCACTCTGAATAATACTCCAGTGTTTGACCTACCTCCACCTGAGGAATCCTTTGCACCACATCCTGAATGTTTCATGATTTGCTCAGTTCAACTGTCAGATGAATGTCTTCACAAGCCCACTCGCTCTCTTCCTCATATTTACTTGCCTTTTGTGCCTTTCCACCATGTCTCTATGTCCACGCGCACACACATTCTTTTCATTTATCATTCATATCTGCCAGGTGCTCGCCGAACCTCCAGCACTCGTTAACATGGAAAGGCATTACCGACAGTCTCATCTCCTCTGCAGCTGTGGCATCCAGCCCCAGCTGCAGATCGTGTGATTGACGCAATGGCAGTATCATGGCTGACATGACAAGACAAGTGATGGTTGACACTCTGACACCCAGGTCTCTCACCCCACTGATGACAGAGCCTCACAGATGACAACACAGTATTACAGACTTTGGTCACACTCTGTGACACATGCTTGTATGTTTTTGAACGATACGTCATGTACAGATCATATGTGTAGGACACACACACACAGGTCACATTTTCCACTGAGCTATCGCTCTCATACACCCACACACACACAAAAACACTGTCCCCTCTTCTAAATCCGTCTTTTCCACGGCTCATTTCCCCTCCTCTCCTCTAAAAATGACAGTGGCAGATATTTCCACTCACTCGGCAGGAAAAAGAGCAGATATATGGAGTTGAGTCACAAAATTGGGTTCAAACTATATTCTTCTGTCTAGGCAGCGTTGACTTGTTCTTACCATTCCTGACATTTGGAGTGTACCTGCAGGATACCAATTCCGGTCTCCCATTCAACACTGGGCTGACGCACTTTGTTATGTATGGTGGATGAATTCCTGGCCTATTAGATGATGTTTGGCAGTCCGTTTTCTTTTATAGATACTCATCTGGTTTGCTCCCTCATAGAAATAACAGGGGCAGAGTCAGAAGCAAAGCTTTGTCAGCTTGTCAAGCAGTGACCTTTACATACAAAGTGTCACTGATACGTATTACTACGTGATTACTGGAGAATAACAATAGATAGAATAGTAACAGGATCACAAATGGACATCAAAATATTCACATCCTTGAAAGAGAATTTGAAACGACTACGTATATGAATAAGAAGGGTTAAAAGGAACATCTGCACTTAGAAACAATAGACTTGAGTTTTGTTTACTCGTCCATATATGATCATGTGATCACAAACTGTAGGTTGTGGGACTCAAAAACATCCCTGGACCCTCTATCTGATAAACCCAAAGTGGGGCCGCCCTGTTCCGTTCATTGGACAGTCCTTCTGGACTTCTCCATAGAAGAAAATAGAATACGTAGAATAGAAACGACACTGAGTGACTGACCGTCTCCCAAGATCCATGTTTGTTTTTGTTTTTGTTTTGGATTTTTTTTTTTGAGTCAGCTGGTTTGTATTCTTACAAATTGTTGAGCCTGTTGCACACAGAAACTGGTCATACGACTCCCAAACCCTCTGCAGAGTCGCTGTGAAACATCCTCGTTTCCAACCCTGCAGCGCTGAACCATGTCATCAACTAACTTTGCCTCGTTTAAAACCATGGCTCAGTGCTCGTTGCGTTGCTTACACTCCCGAGCCTGGTTGACAACAGAGAAACAGCAGAATATCTCCCCAGGATAGGCTAATGCGAATGCCTGGATTTTGTTTCAATTCCAGGGGGAGTAGAAGACACTGCAGAGATGTGTTCCCCTCCTTTCCACTACATCATCTTCTAATGGAGTCTCTGTGAGCAGTGTAATGCGATAGGCCGATCGCTGGTCTCTGCCTCAGTTCGATTAAAATAACATTCATGTTTGAGCGTCAGCCGAGGGAGTGTTGAAGAGACAAAGTGAAAAAGAAAGGGAAAAAAAATGCATCTAAAATTTTAATGAGACGAATGTCAGTTCTTAACTTGTGATGTTGAATTCCCTTTAAAAGACCAAATGGACACGACACACAGCTACACATGCTAAGAGCGGTTTTCTTTTCTCTCAAGGATTAGAATGAACACAGATTTGGATTTTGTCCACATTACGAGCACATGGATTTTAAAAAAAGGCATAATCTTTAATTGTCTCACTGCAACCTTCAGTTTTAATGAAGAGAGACTGTCACTCTCTAGTCCATTCAAATACTTAACCTACACGTTGGTCCCGAAAATCAAAGCACTAAGGTTGACGAATGGGGAAAAAACTGTTAAGTGTTTTGTGGCGACCTCAGCAAGTTCAAACTATAATTTCTCCATTTAATTTTACTTTTGCATCCCACTGAGGAGAAAGTTTCTTGCCTGTCCGAGAGTGTTTGTGCCTTTGAACTCTCACCAGCACTGACTCCAGCTGAGAACAAACAGCTGAGTCATCAAGACGAGAAAAACACTGTGTTGTGATGTGTGTGTGACAGTAGAGGAAGCTGTTGAACAACAAGGACGTGGCACGATGACAGCTCCATTAGTGGCCTACTGGGGCTCTAAAGCCGCCCTTTGATCAATATGGCCCCTGCTTGGCCCCTTGGCCTTAATGCATCTGTGGCCCCCAACTCATGACCATGCATGCTCACTGTTTTGCCGATCGTTATTGATACAAGGACAAACACAAGGTTACAGATGTATTATGCATGCAAACACACATAAACACTGTTTGCATACAGACATAGTGGGTATTGAATATGCACGTACATCATGCGCATCATGTGCAACATGAAATGGATGGAGGTGCACACACACAAACACTGCACTCACACAGAAATAGAGCACTGTGCTCCCAGATGTAGATCTAGTATGCTGCAACGCTATCCACATTATTCCTGTTTGACTGTTTGAAACAATCTCTCTCTCCTGCATAAACAGACACCTTTTACATATCTGTGTGGCACTCGCAGGATGAATTTCAGATGAATCATTTACATTGTAGATGATTCATTTTCAGGGCGTTTGTTGAAGGGAACTCGTGTGGGAGTCACATTTAAAGTTATCTTTGTTGTCTGAATCATAGCCAGCCACCCATGACAGCTGCTCCTGTGAGTATTTAGCACACATACTGTCACTTGTTTGCTAAAAGTACAATTTATAGCCGGTCTGAACAAGCCAAGGCTTCATAGTTCACATTCAAAACAGAGGGCAACTAATTAGAAGAAAGTTGGGTTGCCCACGCCTATTGCAATAAACTAGAGAATGCTAATTTCATTAGCATAAGACCCCCAGTCAAAGTACGTTCCAACAACCAACAGTCGCCACAGGCCTCAGGCAGTGAGCCTGTGGTTCTGGCTGGTTCTGGCCGCTGTTCACACACACTACAACAACAGACAAACAACAGTGTATTGGCCCATTTTCTCTCCCGCCACCCAGTCAAGAGATGAAGAGAAAAAGTTAACTGGGAGCATAGACATAGCCCTCTCAGGGACACAATGCCAGAAACGATTTCTTTACAAGTGCACAGTAAGTTGAAAGTACATTCTATCAATTACAGATACATGTTTACATTAGTGCTGTAAGCACAGTATAGATATTTGTATCTATTTGTAGCTGGATGAAGTTGTTCTATAAAACAGACAGTTAATGTCACCTGGATAAATGGCCACATGTTGCTTCTTGGCTCTGTATGTGGCAGGTTGAAAATGCATCCAAAAGGCTGTCAGACCTCGTTGTCTCCAGCTAAGAGAAGAAACAATACACTGGAAATGTCCAAATATAAGAGTGTGACTCAGAAAATCAACAGCAACAGACTCTGGCCATGTTTTTAAACATTCATCACCACGAACGCCAAATTGTTTCTCAACAAGCACAGTCAAGTATCCATTATTTGCACCCTCACAGGGTGCAATGCAGTTCTTGATGACAGGCACGTAAGATAGGAGATTCCAGCCTGTTGACAATTCATGACACAGAGACAAAAACATAGAGCTTACGATGAGTTGTACTTAAATGGTGACACTTGTTTAAGTTTCTCATATTTGCTTCTGCCATTTCCCCCAACTTTCCCAGGTTAGGGGGCTAATTCCTCACATCCCCTCCCACATTTCCAATCTTCTTCCACACGTTTTAAATTACGGATCAAACCTGCCTGACAAGGCACCAGGTTACATAAGCCTGGCTCCCGTCCTCTCACCTGGATCCCCACGGCTTCATTATTCTGTGTGAGGATCATTTGGCTGTGGGTAAGCCTCGCCCTGCCACACGAGGCTGACATTAATATTTATTAGAGGGGCTTTTTGGGAAGAGGAGATAATGGATAAAAGAGAGAAAGCAGCAGCGCATCTGTGTGCAGCAGAGACACAGATACTCGGTTATAGTGTGTGTGTGTGTGTGTGTGTACGTTTTGACGTGTGTATGTGTGTGTTTCGACTTGAAAGCTGGACAGATCATGTAGAGGACAATGCAGTTATTTGGTACAGATGGTGAATAACAATTGTTTCTTTGTTTTTTTCTGGGAGGGAAGCTAATAGTGTGTGTTGTATCCCTGGGCTAACAGCATGTCGGGTTATTTATTCATAAATTGACACAGTGAGCAGAGAGTGTACCCTATTTTTCCTCTCTGTCGGCTTTTCTGCTCGAACAGAGCATATGGAATAATGAAATGAAATACTGCAGTTTTTAGAGTTGTAGCGATGGTGATCATGAATCCTGTTTATATTGTCTTCTCTGCTGTAATGTAAATCACATTATTGAAAAACCCTTTCTGTACATCATGTAAGAGATGCTTGCAAAGGGGTGAGTTATGATCTCACACCGCTCCATCTCCTCCCATCTCACCACAATGAAGACCAAATATCCTGGTGTGACATTCCCATATTTCACTAGTGTGTGTATTTCACACAGTTTGCAAACTTGTGTGTCACAGTGATTGCAAACGTGTGATTTTTTTTTTTTTTTTTTTTTACAAAGCTTTTAGTCCTGCTGCATATTTACAGATTCAAATTGATTAAATTGGAGTACTGCGACTTTTGAAAAATAATATCTCATATAACGTTAGGAATTCAAACTGAGACAGAGACACTGTTCCTCCAGGCTTGTTTCTTTCCATGTGTTCACCTCTTAATCCCTATTCTAACAAGTTATATAGTTCGGTGAGCTTTGACTTTCCCTTTAGCACCACTTTTCACTGAAGAAGTGTCATAGTAGTTGGGCTTCTATGGTATTATTTATCTAATCACATTAAGTTACTTAGTGATCTTCCTGACATGGTTACCCGGTGACCTCGCCAGCAGCGACAGGCTGTTATTTGTGATTAGGTTTCCATTACCCCTTAAATTAGATGATATGGGCTCCACGTCAGTGTCAGCTGCACTTTATGTGTATAGCTTAGCATAGTTAAAACCACGGCAGTGATTGCTGTGGGTTTAAACTATTTATTACTATTATTTTTCAACACATCACTGACTGTAATTAAGTGAACAGCAATAGAACATGGATACATGAATGAAAAAATAACTGGCTGTGCATTGACAATTGGTGGTTTTCTGATTTCATCCCTCCACACTCACAGATGCTGAGGCATATGGCTAACACAAGCAACAGATATCCTCTCTCAAGAGTGATGTGTTTCCTCTCTCCCAGCTGCTTTGTGGAGCACGCACTTAAAAAAAAAAAAAGACGAAAATCGGCAGCTCAGAGGCAGAAAACAAATCGTCTCTAAACTGGCTGTTAGAGACCCGCCCTTTGTCACTCAGCCTTCCAGAGAAAGTACGCAGAAGTCTTTCTACCTCTTTCTTTTCCGACTCCATAAACGGTGAACTCTTTTCAACCGATGTGCTTACCTCCTCTTTTCAGCAAGCGAGTCACAAAGGTGACAAAAACAAGTGCTCAGATTTGTGGGTATTCATGCATGACACATGGTTTTGCTGGATGATTAACTTGGCAATTAGTTGGATACACACCTGTCAGCAGCGTCGTCTGCAGCACACAGACAGCACGACGCAAACACACTTGTTCCACACATTTCTGTATTTTCGGGATGACATAGGATGTAATTAGGTTTGTCAACCTATCATATGCTACCAGCTGCAAATAAGAAACATTTATACTTATAATAATTCTCAGGAAGCAATAAAATGACCGTTTTGAACAGCCTGCCCACCCATGACATTGTCTCAATGTCTCGCTTTCATATGCAGCATGTGAGAGTTAGTAAATAATTCATACACTCAGTGCTTTAATAGGTCTGTTATATGTACAAAGGCTGAGATTTAACCGCGGTATGTGTGCTATATAACAAAGACTAAGGAGCAGTTCAGATTTAAGTCTTGTGAGAAACTCGCCATTCATTTGGGAAAATGGGATTTGCATTTGTACACTTTGGAACGGTACCCACCATGCGACATATTGACGTCATTGGCATCGCACAAATCTCACGAGTAAGTAGGCAGTAAATATTATATACACGAGGTTGAAATGAATATCAACGACGTGACAGATCAAAGTTCATATGATGAAACCCAGAAGCTTGTGTCTGCCCCTGTGCCGTTATCAAACCGGTCTGTGAAATAACTCCACCCCCTCCAGCCACCAGCCCGGAGGCTTGTAACTCTGAGAGTCTCATTAAAAAGATATAGTGGGTTCGAGCCACTGGGGGAACAGGAGCGCTCTCTCCACTTCAGCTTTATAAACCTCCAACTCTTCCCTGTGGCTGCTCTGCTGATCCTTGAAAGTCGCCCGGGGACAGCAGCGCCAGGCACACGGTGGTGTTTACCGTCTGAGTTTTAGGACTTGTGGGTGCACACATCTCGTTCCTGGCAAACACCAGGAACGAGATGTGGGCAACCGCAAGTCCTAAAACTTGAAAAGGAACTAATTCCTCCAAAGGGGCTCAGTCTGTCCTCTGATAGGAAATGAAACACACAATCAGTGAGAATGAACTTTCAAATATTTTTCCTTTTTCTTTTTTGCGATATTGTGTGTGTTCAGCAGTGGCTGTCATTTAGCCTAAATAATAACCCCAGTTTTCCAGTGTGCAGCTCATTTCAGTCTGGTTTCTGCCCAGTCCCATGCTAGCGGAGGACGGTGAGGATGATTTCAGTCTGAGACAACCTTTTTCTTTGGAAAACCAGAGTAGGTCATGAAGGTTGACAAGGTTTGACAGTGTGCTCAAAGGTGTCCTGACAGCATTTACAAAACGGCTCTGTTCTGAGTTTGACGTTGGATTAGCTACTGTTGAGTCAACTCAGAGAGCACAGACCTCTGCCACTAATACATCATGTGTTTCTTTGCTGAAACAATTCAGTTTCCCTTCCTGGTTGTGAAAACCATTTTGCTCAGGCAGGTCATGGAAAAGTTTCTATGTAACGTGTCCTTGTATTTCTGGTTATGAAGCACAAATGCCAGGAATATCTGCACAATTTTCTGCGTAGATATACATCGATATGTCTATAAAAGATCATTTATCCAGCAGTAAAGAACTTCCCCCTCAGTTTCTGGTGGCAAAATGTGCAAATGTCTCGAAACTAGTGGCCACTTTGGAGGCTGTAAAATGAATCTACACACATATTCAGCATAATGAAGAGAATGTGTAATGAGGAAAGATGTAAATATTTGAATAGACAAGATATAAATCTGTTTGACTTGGATCTGTTTTTCTGATAATGGTGTTTTCATTTTAAGCTCATTTTTAGCTCTGTGGAAGTGTTATGTACTCTACTGTGCCAAAGCCAAAGAAAAAACCTTGTTGTTCATCAACATGTAGATGAGAGGTAAATGTATTCATCTCCTAGAGAGGAAGAGCCTGATCTGTATTCATATCCTCATCTGCATTTTTCCCAATGATCATCTAATCTCTTGCTGCCACTCGGTTTGTTTTTCAGAGGAGTGACAATGGCTTTACTTTTTTTTTGCTTGTTTTATCCCTTTTAAGGAATAATGAAGTTTGAGGTTTTTCGACAGGAGGAGGTTTCTCTGTCAGCGTGTGTGATTGAGAAACGGATGCTGATTGTTTGTAGCCCTGCAACGCAAAGTTGGAGAATTGTCAGATAATTCACAGTTCACCGACAGATGACGTCTGCGTCAGATGTAAGAGGTCGTTCAACTCCCTCATGCTGATATAGATGTTATTAGTTGTAGAAGTTAAGTAGCGATAAACCCTGCATGAGATGGCAGGTTGGGTCCGTCGTTGTAAGTTCACATGTGAGGGGTTAAAAAACATACTTTTGCCATCTGCATCTTCAATTACAGACACAACCTGGTGCATCAGCATCAGCATCTTCACGAGGGCTGTCGGACCTCATTCAAACACAGTACTGATTTTCACTTCAACATATTCTGACTGTGGAATCTTCATTTAGCATTATTGATAAATGAAAGACAGTGGCGAACCACTAATCACCATCTCCAGTTTGACATATTACAAAGGCTGTGTATGTGCATGTGTAAGAGTCGTTTTTTTTTTTTTGGTTTTTATCTACCCTTATTACATGGATACATTCATGTAGTACGACAAAACAATGGGATTTTTGAGCAAATCCGAGGTGTTGGATTCACATCAAAGGCCACAGTGTCTGTGTGTTTGATAGACGCTTCAGTGAACGTATCTGATTCCAATACATTATTCAAGACTTGCTATACAAATTTACCAATCTGAAGTCAGCTGAGCTGCAAGCAGGGTGCAATTGTTCCCAGTCAACCAAAGAAAAGAAATCTTTGCGTTCTGCGGCTGCAGCTGCTGCGAAGAGTCAAACAGCAATAAAATTTGAGGAGAATCTGCCCTGTGAAATGCTATTCACAGGAAGTTTGCCTTCTTTGCGTGTGCCTTTATTTTAAATGCTGGCCATGGAATATTTTCACTTTCTAAAGCTGTTAAAGTTCCAATTATAAAGTCAGGAATTGCTTTCACAATTTGTCCTTGAAAGCATTTGTCTACTGTACTCCCTTTTATCCCCCTCCGGAGAGACTTTCACCATGTCACACAAAGGGAACCACAATACAGCGTGGTGTGGATGAATGAGAATGACAGACCGCAGAGCTCCTCCTTGTGACTGATGACACTGTAGTGCTCTTTAAGTGAAGGCACCAACCTTAAAAAGAGCCCACTGACTGCAGTTTCTATCCATTTTATACCCTCTACCTCACAAGTGTGTGTATGTGCTCCACTTCCCAGCATAAATCAATATACTTTGAGCCAAATGTCAACACTGGTTAAAGAGAAAGCTGCAGGCAGAGGAGATAAAAAAAGAATACAGAGAAGGTGCATTGATTCATGATATAAGGTGGTTTGTAAGATTAGAAAGTGCATCTGTGGTCAAAAGTGTCCGTCTCATAAAGGCCATTCAGATTCATTTACCATCACAACGTGACAACTTTTAGGTACTTTCTTCCGGTTCACATGTCACATCCTTTCCTTCATTTCAAAGGGGCTCTTTTATTTCTCAGACTTATCAGGTATCGGGCTCATCGATTGCGTCGTATTCAGCAGACTTCATTAGTGCAGTACTTACTAGTGGCAGCGTGTTTTGTTTGATCAGTCATTAGCGACTAATCATGAACGTGTCGGATCATTTCCCTTTTCATCTTCTGGACAGACGGATCAGGGGAGGCATTGACTTAGATGTGCCTGGGCAAGTTTGGGGCATTTGCACTCTATGTGGTCCGAGCTGTCGTCAATGTGTGACTGCTCGGCTGAGTGCGTACATCATTTGGGAATGTGCAGGGAATCAAAGTGTATAAGTGTAAGTGTGTAAAGGATGCAGGCTGCTTTCTGGAAGCATCCTTTGCTGCATGCATCAGTTATGCATGTTTGCTTTCCTGAATTAATCGGTTTGCATTTGAGGTGTGAGACAGAGAGACGGTGTTGACACGCAGGAGCATTCATCGTTAGCCATGTGACGCTGTGGTGGCATCGTGTATTACTGCAGGTCGACTACATCGCCTCCAACTCAATGGGCTTGTGTCTCAGAATGACAGCATCTGGCGCTTTGTGTTGTATTAAACGTTTTCACAAAGACTATTCCTGTTTTGTGCTCCCGTTCATTCTCCATTCAAAATGTTTTCTTCCTTTCACCATCCTTCTTCCTCCTCGGCAGCCCGCTCTTTCATGCCAACTTTTAATCAACCATTTCCAGATGTTTCCTAAATTTTCATTCACATCCTCATACGCACCCCGGTTTTGTTCTTTTTTTTGTTGTTTTTAGTCAGTAAATGCTACAGCAGCTGGGGACTTTTGTGGTTGATAAATCGCTCCCCCGTCAGAGCCCATCACACCAGTGGCTGTACACTACCTCACTCAGGTGTGCTGCTCTCTGGTCTCATATGACAGAACACGGCCTGTGAATACATGAGAACAGTGAAATCTCACGGCTGTAGTGTCATTTGTCTCTTTGCAAATATTGCATTGGGAGTCTCTGCCCAGGATTAACATGCAGCACTAACCGGAACCGCACGGTGTGTGCAATCATACTGCAACGCTGTAAGTTTGATGGGGCGTCATTAATAAGAACCACAATGAGTCCACACCGTCCACAGTGAGCGTGCTGGCACCAAAACAATTAGCAGGCGCCCATAAACTGGCATGTTAACTGAAAGCCCTCTGCTCTGCCACACAATGATGGGCTTTATGGGAACTTTAACAAGCCCCTGTCCATGTACTGCCCACATGCCTTATCACTGTCAGTGGAAAAATATCCATTTGGCCTCTGACACGCTCAGAATTATGAGCCCCAGCTATTTATGGGCCCGTCCCTGTTACCTTACATCCCTCAGCGCCACTGCCCGACCCATGACTCATTCAATCCCTTGTTTTTCACTCCGCCTCATGCCAAGGGGGCAAACATAAGCATTAGCCGTTCGCCAATTAAGCCGAGGCCCTTGAAGCTGGCAGCCTCTGATCTGGATCTGCTTAAAAGACGAGATCAGTAATATCTTAGAGAATAGTTGCCAGCTACAGGACCTGGCATGGCCTCCGCTGCGGATCCGTGTTGTGCAGAGGGGGTTGAGGGAGGAGGGGGAGGAAACACTTGCATACTCAAGATGATATTTAATTAGCGTCCTGCCAAGAATGCAGGATCAGTTTTGCATGTTGTTTCATTTATGAACTTCGCCATATAATGAGACTTCTGCTTGCAGTTGATTTTTGTAGCAGTTATATAATGTGATAATGAATTATAACTGGAACAGAGCATGTTCTGTATGACTAACACATACAATTCACAAGACCACTCCAACACACACACACACACACACACACACACACACACACACACACACACGTCCCCCTGTCTCACTCAGCTCTTTGCTTGTGCAATGACGCACAGAGCAAAGTGCCAAGAATAGATGTGTTCAGTTGCACACTCCCACAGCCTCTCCAGCATTAATGGACTCAATTGGGCAAAAACAATCATGTTTTTCATGTTTGGGTAACTTATTTCCGACAGGGGCGGTGCTTGTCGAAGCCTTGAACTGCTAAGGTGTTGAAAACAGACTTTTACAAAAGAATACTGACTTGGTTTGGTGCTGTAGACTGAGTGACTTCTTGACTGTTAGAACTGGACAAGTTTCAATTGTGGAAGTTATCAACAATCATAAATTGTCAACTGACTGCAAACTGAAGCAGTTCTACAGGTGGTTGAACATGTACTTCAACACTACTTTTGCTTTACTGCAGATTCCTGTCAACCAGTCCAGAAATGCATCGATACCAGATGGATTAATACTGCAGCTTCAGTGGAAAAGGGCGTGTGAGTCTGCTGAAGAAGTAATGAACACATCACATGATTCTTTCACATCCTTACATTCAGTTTGCACTGTACCACCTCGCCCTATGTGCCCAGCATCATGACCAATAAAAGATTCTGATTCTGATCCACAGAGTTTCCTCTCCCTTAAACCACCAAACAGACAACATCCGGAGCCATTTTAGTTAAAAACATGCCTAAAGGGGTCTGAAGAATTCAGAGAGTCAAGAAAAGAAAATGACGAAGAGTTAAAGAACACAATGATAAAGACAGTGGGGAGCAAAGTCTGAATGCTCCTCGGGGTGTTTGCAGCGGCTCCCTGCCTCTTCACTCTCCTCTTTGACACTTTCTGGGGACAATTTTGGCACTTTCATTGTCTCGGGCTCCTACTGATGCCAGTTCAGTTTCACAGCATGTTTTCCTTTCTTTATTTCCTGTAATTTTATAACTGCCGGTTGATGGGGCCCAGTGGGAATTTTTGCCTTTGGCGCCAACAGCTCCTCGAATCACCCCTGAGCAGAGGATGCAGTGTGTAATTTTGATTCGAATCGTGTTCTGCCACAATGAAATAACAGTATAACCTCTAGAGATGAACGGCTGCATTGATGAAGAAAAACAACATGTATTTCTGTACGAAAACTGCTTTAATTTATTCACAAACAATTTGAAAACGCATCATACAAGTATTACAGTAAACTAGGAAAGCATTTTTAAAAGGACTTATGTATTAAATAGTTTGAAGGCCAGTAATAGGATTGCTGATTTCACTATCATACAACACACTTTGTCCTTAGAGACTCTTTTTGTCTGTTATGTGTTGCAAAAACTGCAGAATTAACTTTTAGGCAGAAACTACTGCGTTTGAGACGTTTTGTAATCATGTAATAAAATTCCTCATACATGAAATTAGTGAAAAGAAGAGTTGCTATGCTACAAGGGAGCTATGCTGGCACTGACATCTTAAGTCTCATTACGCCAAGGGGAGTGTTAGGACAGTTTTATTTTATTATATATGTATATCCAGTGACATTAGTGAGTCCCCAAAGTCAAAGTGACGAATTTAATTAAAGCGGTTTTAATTTAGCAATTAAGTAAGGATGTTAGTGATGTAGATATAGTTTGATGAATGAAAGCAGTCCAGTGCCCAAAGCAGTCACGGCTCGCAGGTTCGCGCTTGTGAAATGCAGATGAGATGTGAAGCAAACGTGTCCAGTGAACACAGGGAAGTAGACATCTTGGCACGTTTCAGTGTCTGTTGATCCTTCACTTGTTTTTAGAGAAGTAGGTGCCCAAAAAACTCTGTTGTGCTTTATTTTTAAAGAAAGGTAATATAAAACTTCTTCCTGCCCCTTTTTGATCATGAAATAATGGAACACAATTGTGATAGATCTGGCATTATTGTTTCCATGATTTGGAATGAATGAATGAATGAATCATGTCTCAATCATGGAAACATAGCTGTGTAGAATATTTACCTCACCTCACACGAGCAGCTACTTGCCTTATTTCCACACATTTGAAGGAGTGAATTCCCTGAACCTTCTGTACAGACAAAGCAGATACAGAATGACCCTGCACCCTGTTAAGGACTCAAAAAAAAAAAAAAAAAAAAGAAGAAGTAGTCTGATTTCAGACATGTCGACTCGTTTCATTTGAGCTTTCATGGAACCTAATAATATGAGCTTTGGAACTTCCAAACAGCAACTCTTGCTTTTCCTTTCTGGGTAATTTAGCAGCTAATCGCAGAGGGCACAGAGCTGCTGCTCTGCAGTGGCATTTGAGCCTGTTCTCATCCCCGCTCGTCTGTATTTGACAAATCCCTTCTCGTCATTTGTCGGGGCCAAATCCTGACAAAAAGAGTGTGTTCCAACCACAGCTGCTATCTTTCACTAACTAAACAACACCTTGACTACAGTGGTAAAATATAACCGCCCTGCGTTCTAGTCTGCTGTTTGCTGGACCCAACCACCACCCAGAGCCCCGTCCCTACCGGGAGTGTCTGATTTAACTCAAAAGGTGGTTTTAGTCAAATGTACTGGGGAAGTGCAAATCTATCTGTGTTTAACATGGAGGGAGGAGGAGGTGTTGTGTACTCTGGGCTAACAGCAGAGTGAAAATACTGCATCTACTGTGACATCAGCAACTGTAATTTGCACATGTAGTTTGAATCTTTATATAAGATTTAATGTGTTGGAAACATTTGTCTGAAACTGAAACTGAAACATCAATCTAAACCTACCTGTGAATAATGCCACTACTCCTTGCACAACCCCCATCATGAGTATACAGTATACAGTATATACACGGGTGCACTGGAAATCGGGTGTATTTCCTGTTTAAGTGAACCATGATGTGCATCCGTCTCCATATCTTTTTCATATGTGCCATTTCCTGTCTGGGCCTGTTTCCGTTACTTCCCCTGCATGAACGTGAGCAGGCAGATCTGATGTGGCCGGACAGAGCTGGCAGCTACTCCGTGTATCCTAGTTAAAGGGCAGCGTGTGCATAATGCTGGCGCGGCAGAGTATCAGGGTTTATAATCTCTTCTGGAGCAGTGTCATCATGGTGGGGTCAGCGTCCCCTCTTGCAGGCAGGGAGGGAGAAAGAGAGCAGAGTTGACAGTGTGGACACTGTGGGCCATGCTCAGTCGGGCCGCAGGCCAGCGAGGCACAAGGACAAATGACATATTGTAGCACACATTAGCATTTTTAGCCAGACAAAGCATTTAGTGCCAAGATGGGATGCAAATGCCCTATATGATCAGTGCAGCCTGATTAGCATATTAGCTCGGTGTGCATCAGAGAGGACGTGCACCGGCGAACACTTTGACGCACTGACAGGCACTTTTCAAATCATCCGACAACAACAACAAAAAAACCTGCTGAATTTTTGCTATCTTGGCTCATTGTGGATTTTAAACCAGTGCTCAGGAATGCATTGAATAGACTGCTGTAACACAGCTTACTGTGGCAGCTTACTCCAGCACTTGGCTCAGCGCAAGCAAGAAAGTGTTCTTGAAATAGAACTGCAACAACTGCAGATGTTATAACAATGTCAAGAAAGACCCCCACCCCCTCTCACACACCTCCCTGTTTGCCATATTTGTGTTTTCTCTTCTTCGGATGATTACCCCAATAAGCTGATGGTGCACTCCTCTAGTCAGGGGGAAATGTACACAGAAGCAGGTTTCAACAGATGCTGCATGCTTACGTACCCTTGTTTCCCACCACCACCACCCCCCTCCCTTTTTTTTTTTTTTTTTTTGCAAGTCGACAGTTTGAACCATCACAAGCACTGCTTGTTTTTATTCCCACTCGTACTCATCTCTCTCCTTGTTGAGAGAGCTCGCTTCATTAAATATTCATCCCATTTTTCTGCTCTTACTTCTCAACTAACTTTTGTCAAAGAACATTTTTTTGTGTGTGTGTCTTTTTTCTCTCTGGTTTTACAGCATTCTCCAGCTCTCTCTCTTCTGGCGTGGACTGTTTAACTTGCCCCTTCCAATCTGGGTCAGTTTGTGGGGGTGGGAGGGGGGGGTTCTCCTCCGCCACTCCTTCCCCAAACAATGCTATTCTTAGTCTTACACCAGTAACAACGCTGCTGTCATTATGCTCAGCGACATAAATATTGCAAACAAGGAGGACATTGAGTGTGGGGAAGGAATTGGTGTTATTTTTCCACACGAAAAAGGCCCGTCAGTCTCCGTTACTCATGCGCACCTGATCGTGCACTCTGCTCTCTTTCTTCAACCTCAGCATTACAAAATGAACGATGAATGTTTTATTCTATTATTTCTCTCTTCCCATAGTTGTCAGGAGAAATATGCAGGAGGCATTTCTCCTGTGCCTTTGTGACATTCCCCGAGGGTCCTACAGAGGATTGAAGCACAGCAGAAAAGATTAATGCATGTTTGGTATTATTCCTCTAAACCCTGGAAGGTGAATGTGGAAGGTCACTGTTGTATGGTGTCTGATGTAAAGTACGCAGAGGATTAAAGCCTGTCGAGCAGAATTATAACGGCAGCCATTAAGTGACACACTAGGTGATGTCTTGAACACACCAACGAAACCGAAGCCGTCGTAGTTTATCGGAAATAAATCACATGTTAAAGCAGTTCTTTGTAAAAGTCAAAGGTCGACCATTTCATCATAATACCTGGTATCAGATTAAAGCGTATGCAGATTTCTGGGTTGACTTTAATGAAGGTCAGACCTCAAGGTCAACCCATCTTGGATTAATTCCACTTTATACTCGACTTTTATCTGTTCTGTACTAGATCACACACAGCTCTGATCCGATGCCGTGGCTCCGCATCCAAACCAGGGGTGACACTGCCCGATTGATTGTTCTTATCTAAAATGTTTACTGCCAACTCCCTCATTGGCTGATTATTTTTGCCGGACTTGATTCTTGGTTCAGTGTACCGTCAATATTTTAGTCAGAGATTAATTTCACTGCTGAATCTGGGCATTGGAAAGCCTCTCAGCAATCAGATAACGTTTAAAAAGTCGTGTTTGACCCTGAAGAGGGAGGATGAAGGGAAAGAGTGCAGGAGAGTTGTGTTGTGTGTGTGTGTGTGTGTGGGGGGGGGGGGGGGGGCAA
>CAAKHB010003738.1:26524-41359 GCA_901007665.1 Aeoliscus strigatus
TGGGGGGGGTGGCATAGGGGGTGGGGGCTATAATCGAGTCTTGCAGCTCATGGCATTCACCTCAGACTCTCTCCTGCTGCGACCCTCATCCCCGGGTTTAACCGAATGACCCATTCATCCAACTTAACTCATTACAGCCACATTTGCAGACAGTCCAGGTTCTTGCTGAGCGCCCCCCCCCCACGCACACAAACACACACACACCCCACCCCAACCAAACCAGCCCCCTTCTCCCCCACTGCTCCCTATCTCACCTCTGTTTCATACCTATAAGCACAATGTTGACTTATTCCATTTTTAGAGAGCATATGGACAACATCCCATTAATCCGTTGCTAAGACTGCATGGGCAATCATATTAAATCCTAATACTTCCAAGGTGACCCTGGGCACGGATTCACCGGGCATATGGTCCCACTTTAAGCCTTGAAACAGCAATGCGCCTCAGAAAGGCTGGACCACAGAATGAGGGAGGGGATCTTTAGCTTTTCATTAAATCTACATCAACATATTTATGAATTCATGAAGACCCGTGTGAACGACTTTCTCCAGCGGACCACTCACTGCAAAACCGTGGCTTTAGTCCAACTCAGTGTGTGTGTTCTTCCTCTTTTTCTAAATCTCTAACACTAACACTTGGATTAGCTCAAATTTCACACAGCGACAGACAATAAAAGAAAACCACCCATGCATTTGGCATCAGTCTCAATTAGTGTTTTTGCTTCATTAAGAGTTGTTTGAATCTGAAGGTGGTCTCAGAAAAGTGTGGTCAATGTGTCATATAGATGTGATGTTGTAAGGGAATAACACCAATGCATGCACCCTCATTACTGCTCTTTGACACATATTTTTCACCGCTGCACAGTGCACACTTAACCCAACAAAGTGTAATATGGCAGTGCTGAGCAGTATTGATTGCAGAGACACCTATACATCATCTAGTGCCATTATCGACAGTTTTGTTCAAGGAGAATTGCCCATATGTGCGAAGTGATGGGGGCCCTGTGAGGGGTCTTTATCCCATCGCTGTGCCGGTGATTGAGATGTTTTTCTGCACCACGAGCAGCTGAAGCCCAGCGTGCTGGGCTGTGACTCAGACCATGTACCTGTGAGGGGACCTGTTTTGCCGTGTCTGTACGTATTGATTTCTGAACATGATTTACTCCCATTCAAATTGTTCAGAGACACTTAAACAGTTACAGCCTTTCAGGTGGGAGAAATGTATTTTCTCTGCAACAACCGTAGTGTCTGAACACGTTCACAGACACGTGTTCAGGTTGCTGTAGTTCATGATGCAGTTCCATTTCCCTTTTGCACGCCCTATAGCGTCGTCTGTGCATTGAAAACGTCTTTCTCAGCCATTCAGGAGGGTTTTATCCAAGGATATTTCGACTGCACCGATTGAAAAGAAAAACACAAATATACTGGGTACCGTGGGCAAAGAGCGATAAAGAAGTATTGCAAATAATCGATTCCTGCTAAAGGAGAAAACGACCTCTTCCTTTATTGTGCACGAGGCAGAACTGCACTGCGACATCTCCAACAGCATCAGATATGGACAGCTCAGAATCAATAGTCAGCTGCGCTCGTCAGAATGCTGTCCCACTTATAAATCAATCGATGGCCTACAAAAGGCCATTGCAGTCCGCCCCCACTGTAGAACAATCCCCAGCCCAACTTTCAGCCGACTGGCTAATCAATTCGCTCCCTGCAGATGGAAGCACTGACCATCGAGATGATGGCATTTGTTGTCCCAACAAAGCACATTAGGGGAATCGAGTCGAAAGGCACCAAAATGTATTATTCCCAACTATCGATGCTCAGCTGACAACAAGGCCAGAGGTTACGATTTCACACCGTCCTCCATCATACAGGTCCGGTCGCGGCGCATCGATCTGTTTGCCTGTGCTGCTTGTTGTAAACTGTGAACACCTGCTGACAGCTTGACTCACCTCCGCTCCACTTTTGCTCTCTAATTTGCTTTTTTAAGACCAGACAATCCACCCCCCCCACCAGCTCTTCTTCCTGAATGTCATAAAGACTTTGGCCAACTAATGACCTGCTAGAACTCAAGACCCACTGAGGAGAAACATTGACTTCTGTTTCTTTAAAATCAATAAAAGTATGGAGCAGACTCATCATCCACCATTATTATCAGACAGTTCTGTGTACGTGCAGAGGAAATGGTCCCAGCAATAGTTTTTGTTTATTTGATTTGTTTTTTATTTGATCATCTGTGTAATTTCTGTTCCTTTTCATTGCAAATCCATTTTTGTGTTTGTGAAAGGTGGAAGGTAACATTTACACACAGACAACTTGATCTTACTGTGACAAAAGTCTGTGTTCTAACCAAAATCTTTTCACATCATCTTTTCTCTAATGCATTAGCTTGTTCTGAGCATAACCAGGCGTTAATCATAGCATTGATGTAAGTATCACCATTAAAAGGTTTTTGAGTCATGGAAAAATGAAACGTTTGGTCAGTAGTTACATCTGTCTAGAGACGCAACACTGTCATTTCCAGTTTCCTTCAAAAGTGCCTAGTAAGAGAAATTAAACAAAACCACGTCTTCAATCTCTGGAAATGATCCCAGAAAACACACAAATGGACGTGGAGCGATTGCAGAAAGCGCCACTGAGTTGGATCTGAGCGATTCTCTTGAGACCATTTAATCACACACACACACCGAGAGGCTAATAGAATAATCTACAGCGTCCCATAGATGAATGATTCGACTTCCCATCTCTCCATCAGGCTTTAACAACCCAACATAACTCAAAAGCCCTCACACACTCTGCCTAAATAGCAGATATGCATGCCCGTGATGCATTAGACAACCATTAATGATCACTGACCCACTCCCATAGTGATTTAGATCTTCGAAAGAGTGATGAGTCATCACCCAGTGGCGTACAGGTCATTGTTCAGCACTTCGCAAACACATGCTGTATGTTGGTATATATACATATCAACGGTAGTAACGGTAGTAAATAGATATGTCTGAATGCTCCAAAGGTATTTCATCTCCAAGAGAAATTCACAATAATAATAATGATTATAATAGTAAATATAATGATTCACAAATTCACATAATCGCTGTGAGCCAGCGAATCGCTTGTTACATTGATTATTCCGGATATTTCCAAGTGTGTTTTTCCTCCTCATGATTTTATTTATGTTTGGAAATTTCTGCCCAAACCGCCTCAAGTTGGACAACCTGAGCAAATCCCACCGAGGAGCCAATAATGCCCCCCGGGGTTGTACCGAACTGTGGCATTGGAAAACAGAACAGCCCTGGATTCCTGCAGTTGGCTGAGAACTGTTCTGCTGTGACCCGTCTCCTTTGGAAATGCCTGAGATTGATGTGTTCATTTAACACTAGCCTCCAGCACCACAAAGAGGATCAGCACCTGGGCTCTAAAAATACCCCCCTCCACATCATCGGAGGAAATCAGATGAGTGAAATTACACTCCAAATGGAGCCCTATTCATATTACACTCTCCTCCGTGCCAGCAGTCGACTGTGTTCAAAGTAATGCCCAGCTTGCCACTGAAATATTGACATTCATATGGAAATGCTACCCTTTATTAACATAATAACATAAACAAATTGATTCGGGTCCAAGGAGAGAGGTGGTGGGGCATTTTTTGGCAGGCTGACGTGTCAGCAGCTGTGCGTCTTAGCCCAGTGTGATATATATATACTCACAGGGTGTGTGTCTGTGTGTGTGTGTGTCCATGGATGGGGGCGACTGGAGTGTGACTATATATATGTATAAGCTGGTTGTCACAGTAACAGTGCCAGGGAGAACACTTTCTCTTTTCTAGTCCAAGAAAAAACAGCCTGTGGGAATTAAAAAGCCAACAGTTAACGATGCTGTGTCAGCCATTTAACGCATTTCTTATCTGCACGTTAGTGAAAATAACATCAAATGGCTGCTGCTCTATTTTTCAGCGCAGCCTTCAAGCAGGCGACTCTTGTCATTTGCATTAGAAGTGTTTAATGTACATGTGGGTGAATGTGGTGGTGTCATCCAAATTCAATAAGCACACAAGTGGTTACTATTTTCCTCAATAGCCCTCAGTTCCACTGACTGTACCAGACACGAGTAGCCGGTAAAGGTCACACTTTTAAAATAGAGCCCTCCTAGTATGGGCAAATGGGGGTGCAAAGGGGGGAAATAACAGCACGGGATAATGAGTCCGGTGTCACTCCTTCAAACGGCGTGTTTCATCTTTTTATGGAGATATTATTCAGCCGCGGTGTCCTCTCTCATCGCTCGGCGTTCTTCTCCCTGTAAGTGAGATGGAAAGAATGGGGATTTGGTCAGTCAGTCATATCTAAGAAGACCTTGGAGGACCACAGAGCTTCGCCACTGGAACTTGACAGCACAAAGCGGATAGATTGGCTCAGCTGAAGGCAAAAAAACAACAACAACAAAAAATCACCTGGCGTATCTGATCACACTGGAATATCATTAAGATGATTCCTTTGGGCGCTAAAAGCTCTGGAGGATTATAATAATACATGTTAAAATGTAAAAACACCCTATACAGCACTGCAGCGCTCCACTTTGATTCACTTCATCAACTGTGTTGTGTCTGTGTGTGTAGTTTCTTATTATTCTGGTGTCAGAAGCTGAACACTTTATTTTTTCAACTTCAGCGATGTAAGAAGGTTTTGCGAAAGCTTGCTGGGTCTGACGCAGACGGTAGTCACTGCATGACGCAAGGGGAGTGCAAAAGAGTCATGACTGGAAACAAAAGAGTGAACGTGTTTTATTGTCCATCCGACAACAAAAACCCTAACCCTCAAATCAGGGACACCAACAAACATTACGGAACAACATGAAATGTGACACAAAGCAACTGCCAATTTAGTTCTGAGCAAGGCGAGGACATGGTCGCGGTCTGTCCCAGTGGAACGTCTCAACAGACAATGAGGAAAATTCCGGCGAGTTTTCTCCTCTGGATCAGAGATGAGTTCTTTGAGGAAACACATAAAATGACACCAGTGACTTTGTCGCTGCACCGCCCCGCAGCTTCTTTGTGTGCCCATCACCCTCATTCAGCAGGCCAACAAACAGGCATCAACAGACGCAACTCCATCTGTCCGACGTGAAGGACAAATCACAAGGGTGTGTTTGATTCATGTGCCCCCTGGTGAACGAAGCCCCTGCTGTCCCACCATTTATCCTGAAATCTTCTCTGTGTCACAGGCTCAGGGGACGCTACTACTACTACTACTACTACTACTACTACAGATACTGATACTACTACTACTACTACAGATACTGATACTACTACTACTACTACTACTACTGATACTGATACTACTACTACAGATACTGATACTACTACTACTGCTACTACTACTACTGTTACTGATACTACTACTACAGATACTGATACTACTACTACTACTACAGATACTGTACTACTACTACTACTACTACTGATACTGATACTACTACTACAGATACTGATACTACTACTACTACTACAGATACTGATACTACTACTACTACTACTACTACTGATACTGATACTACTACTACTACTGATACTGATACTACTACAGATGACTACAGATACTGATACTACTACTACTGATACTGATACTACTACTACTACTACTACTGATACTGATACTACTACTACTACTACTACTGATACTGATACTACTACTACTACTACTGATACTACTATTACTACTGATACTACTACTACTACAGATACTGATACTACTACTACTACTGATGCTGATACTACTACTACTACTACAGATACTGATACTACTACTACTACAGATGACTACAGATACTGATACTACTACTACTGATACTGATACTACTACTACTACTGATACTGATACTACTACTACTACTATTACTGATACTGATACTACTACTACTGATACTACTACTACTACTGATACTGATACTACTACTACTACTGATACTGATACTACTACTACTACTACTACAGATACTGATACTACTACTACTACTACTACAGATACTGATACTACTACTACTACTATTACTGATACTGATACTACTACTACTGATACTACTACTACTACTGATACTGATACTACTACTACTACTGATACTGATACTACTACTACTACTACTACAGATACTGATACTACTACTACTACAGATGACTACAGATACTGATACTACTACTACTACTACTACAGATACTGATACTACTACTACTACTGATACTGATACTACTACTACTACAGATGACTACAGATACTGATACTACTACTACTACTGATGCTGATACTACTACTACTACTACAGATACTGATACTACTACTACTACTGATACTGATACTACTACTACTACTACAGACTACTGATACTACTACTACTACTAGATACTGATACTACTACTACTACTACTACTACTACTACTACTACTACTACTACTACTACTACTACTACTACTGATACTACTACTACTACTACTACTACTACTACTACTACTGATACTACTACTACTGATACTGATACTACTACTACTACTACTGATACTGATACTACTACTACTACTGATACTGATACTACTACTACTACTACAGATACTGATACTACTACTACTACAGATGACTACAGATACTGATACTACTACTACTACTGATGCTGATACTACTACTACTACTACAGATACTGATGCTACTACTACTACAGATGACTACAGATACTGATGCTACTACTACTACAGATGACTACAGATACTGATACTACTACTACTACTGATACTGATACTACTACTACTACTGATACTGATACTACTACTACTACTGATACTGATACTACTACTACTACTACTACTGATACTGATACTACTACTACTACTACTACTGATACTGATACTTACTACTACTACTACTACTACTACTACTGATACTGATACTGATACTACTACTACTACTACTACAACTGCTTCTACTCCCACCAAACCCATCAGCCCCTGTGTCACCAAATGGAAGGAGGAACAACAGTGTCCAGATCTGCTAATTGGGTGTTTTGTTTGTTTGTTTGTTTGTGTGTGTGTGTTGGTGTGCGTGCGTGCGTGTGAGTTCATTCTAATCCAAGCTAGAGCCACACGATCCAGCCAGCAGCTAAACGACCTGTTTGTGGTATTAATTGCAATCTCTTAGTTCTACATGTTAATTAATCCCCACTGCCAGCAGTATAAAGCTTTTTTTTCCTAATGAGATTGAATTTATATGTGAAACTCATCTGTGAGTGACCATGTTTTCTCATTAATTAGGAACTGTTGAGACACATCATCAAAAGAATTACATATATCAGCAGGGAAGGGTTTACTGGATCCTCTGTAATTATGATGAAAATACTACAAATGGGTAGAAAAACAAAACGATTGTGATCTTAATCCATCTGTTTACTTTGTCAAACGGTGTGATAACACTTTTTCTCATTAAACTCTGGACACTTGTGTGTTAAATACAAACATGAATTTATCACATTGAGGAACTCTAAAACACATAAAACCCTTCAACACAATCTGTTTTCCCATACATTGGCCGACCAGTTTGTGTATAATCCTGCTGAACGACAGGTCAAACCTTCACAGATAAAACCGTGTCTTCTTTGGTGGAGGTAAAACGAAACCTGCCCGAGGTGAAACTAGTCTAATCGTTTTAGCTCAGACTTGGCGACGCAACTGCCAGATCCTTGCGGATCTGGATAATGAAAGTGCCAAAGAGATTAAGCATTCCCAAACCTTATCCTAATTATTCCTGACACAGACAAGCAAGATGTGGTCTTGCAATTTTGGAGGGGAGCAACATAATTATGCCGCGCAATTACAAAAGAGATGTTTCCTCATGCAGGACATGCATCTGTCAAAGGGAACGCTCGTACAAGCATCCGGGCCGACCACATTCTTCTTGACATTTGTGTTGAATCTGTTTGTTCCCGGAATGTGTAATCACAAAGTACTTGGACAATTTCTGTGAAGATGATTCTTCCTTTCTTTGAAGTTGCTTGGACCTCTTTAGGAAAAAGTGAGATACATTTTTGTAACCTTACAAATTAGACATGGCTAATGTCTTGGGAACACCCAAGGATCCTCCAGCAGGAGGATCTGCCTGCGTTGGATCAGTAACGTAGAAGTTTATCGTAGTGAAAGTTGCCGCCAGGCTTTCAGACCTGCAACTGGTTTCCAGCATCAGTTGAAGTGTTTCCCCACATTTCTCCCGACAGTATGCACGGTAAAGCTGCTGATGTAAATGATTTAATCAGGTTCTACACCGATGAGAAGAATGAGAGCAGAAACTCAACGCTGCGAGCTGCATTTACCAAGTGCGTCTTTGTAACAGACTGAAAAGAAGAGTTGTGGAGAAAACACACCTTTTGCACCACATCTTTGGGCTTTTCATCTGGACTCCCTCATACACACATGTTCTAATCATGTTCTCAGTCATCTGAGCTGTAAGCTGACAGACACTGGACTAATCCTTCATTCTATGTACACCAGGTTAGCGTTTCATCAGTCATATATCTTCTGAACATTCACAGTAAAGTGTCTTTTTGGGTTTTCTGAGACAAATCAGGAGGACATGACTTTTGACCGAGACCTGTCGCTGGCTGTCTTTGTTTCTGAGACGACATCTCCTGAGACTGACATGAAACTTGCTGTCATTCATGCACTAGCAATTGTTTAATTTTTTCAGTTGATCTGTGTTGTTTGTGTATTATGACACAGAAATTGTACTTAATTACACAAATTATCTTAATTACTTAAATTAATCTCATTAGCATGTTGTGATTAAGGCAGAGCGTGAGCTGAAAGTATCCTTGTTTAATTTTGGAGCCTTACTGTTTTTTTTTCAAGACACAGTCTCGTTGTAGAAAGATTTTTTTTTTCTTATTATTCCTCTTCTATCTTTCTCAGGTTTCGCCAACAGGAAATCAATGGTGGTCGTGACAAATTTCAAGAGAAGAGAAAACATAGAGACTGGAGAATGATAGGCACCTTTCTTGTAAGAAATATTCATCTTTTCATTCCTTTTCAGTGTGTTGAGGGACCAAAGTGTGTGTAAAAGTGTGGGTGAGTGCATGAGTGTGTGTCCCTGACCTTCATCTACCTCTGCAGAGATTTAAGAGTCTGGAACTCAAGTTTAATAAACTGACCCCGTCTTTCAAACCGATTTCCTGTGCAGACTCAAACTGTATTTTCTGCATTCAGAGTTCTTCTGCTCAGTATGTTGGATTCCTACTATTGTAGGTGAAGTGAAAGAGAAATGTACTTTCACCTACTGGCAAGTGTAAGCTGTAAACAAACAAACAAGCAAAGCAGTAGAAGATACTTACATCCCAGTTTCCAAGAAGACGCTTTTCCCACTAGTGGACGTTACAAAAGCACCAAATCCGTTTGTTCAGCCTGGGATCTTCCATCGGTGGCAGCAAAGTTAGTGGTGAGTTAAATTATGTTTACAATTGTTATTTTTGCCAGGAAATCATCTATCTATCTATGTGTTTACGCGTTTACAGGAACGCAAACACAAAGCTAAAAAACAGTTTCAACATACATTCACCTACAAAATAAGAGTCAGTCATTTTCAAGTGATTTTTTTTTTTTTTTTTAAACAGGAGAAAGGTGAAATTCTTATTGAGACGTTCGTAACAATGATCCCGTGCACGCCCAGACACGTGTCTGTGGACGAGGCCAACAAGACAACTCCTTGTCTCTCTTGCTTACATCCCAGATGAGCTCAATCCAAAGCGAGCAGCTCAGGTCCCGTCTCAGTTCCTGGGGTAAATGGCTGCCTGAGTGGATGTAATTGCCTCCCACCCTGCCACTTCATGCTTGGAAAAAAGGCAACAGCCCCCACCGGATCACACCTCAGCGAGGTGAGGGTCGCCCTGCACCTTTAACTTATGGGTCATTTCCACCATAATATGTTCAGAGACAAGCGAGATGAGCAAGTCAATTTTATTTATGTTCCCTAAAATCACAAAGTGCAGGGCCTCAGTGGGTTTTACAACCTGGACAGTGTGAGACAGCCTCTGTCCTTCGACCCTCAATTTGAGATATTTAGGCAAGGTTATTTCCCAATGAGACACAGAGATGAGAGAGATGTTTACTTATTTAAAGCGATAGGTCATTAGCAGGAGACATGAAGAAGGTCTGACAAACGGAGTCAAGCTCAGTTAATGTTCCATTCTTGTCGGCAGGAAGAGGTGAGCTGAGAGGAGAGACGAGAGAAAAAAAAAAAAGAAATGGAAAATTGCTTTCAGTCTATATCTCAATTCCCATAGTAGATGAACAGCTACTGAAGCGTTCTGAGAATGGACAAAATAAACAAATGTGTGTGTGTGTGTGTGTGTTTCACATATACACAGCATTTTCCTTTCATATGCCTCAAACTCCAAAACAGCCCTGCGGCAACTTCTCATTTGATTTCCAAGCAATTTTGTCTTCTCAATATATGATGGTGTGATGCTTTTTTTTTTTTTCATGCAAGTCCAGCTCAGACATCTGTTTGTATGGGCTGAACAGATGGGGAAGTGTGTGTGTGTGTGTGTGTGTGTGTCTGTTCCCAGGACTTGACTGTTGAGAAAAATGCTTGCGTGACTTCCCCTCCCCCTAACACTTCTGCTTTCTTTCTCAGCACATCTTGCCCTGGAGGACACAAGTGCTTAACTAGCACATGCGACTATCCCACCTACAGTGTTACTGTAACAGACACACACACACACACACACACACACACACACACACACACACACACACACTCTCTTTCTCCCATATATGCTTATACATACAGTCATGCATGTGCGGCTCGCGCGCACGCATACATGCCATGGGCCAAATTAACATGCTAGCTGGTGGTGTACGGTCACGTGCGGGTCAAGTATGACGGCAAGTACACGTGCATATGTCAGAGTGATTTCCGCAATCGTGCAAACGTGTGTGACAGACAGGACCAGACGAGAGGATTTACACACGCTCAAAACAACCTTAGATGAGTCATACAGGATCTGGGAATGTGCAAATCACATATAAGAGCTACGTTTTGGTTTTAGCAAAAGCTGGGTAAGTGTGTGTGTGTGAGAGCGCGATCACAGGGGACCCCGCTCCGCGCACACACACACACACACACACACACACACACACACACACACACACACACACACCACCCCCAGATAACCAAAGTAGCATATTAAAACGAGATGACTCATGATGCTGCGAGACTCACCGCGCCAGCTGTGTAGCAAAGGCTAACGTGTCGTCGTCTCCCTCTCCCCAGCTAATATTTTTGGTCAGATGAGGAGAAGTACTTACATTTGTACTCACTGGACTCACATCCACACAGACACTGTGTCTGCTTGTGCAGGAGAGCGAACGTTCACCGGGGTGACTGACCCGTGATTGCGGACGAGGGATGTCACAGTCCAGCTGTAAGTGAGGGTGATGTTTGGACCAGACGACGGTTGATTGATAAGTGGTTGGTGCTTTTACATATTTGGATTTCTTAGCACGAGCTCGGATCATTTCAGATGGCTTCAGGTGGTGGTAACCCCTCTGAACAGTGAACCAAAGTTCCACCTGATGTTCACCTCACTTTTCGGGTCAGTGTCCCTGTGTCCAGGTCTCATGTACAACTTTTTTCTAAATTCCCATGTGATACAATCTCATTGCAGTCGTCTCAGAAGGCACAACGCTGAATCCCTGGACCATCAACTGGCTGTCACAGGGTTCCCTGGGAACACAATGGGATCAGCTCACAGGGCGAAATGAACAGTGTAATAGTCAATAGAGCCAGACATGTTACCGTGGCAGTGAGGGGAGTTGGAACGCTCAGCTGCTGCATCCAGACTACAATAAAGATGTGTCCACATGTGGGATGCCACAGTTGTAGATAATTATCCTTATAATACGTAGGGAAACCTGGAGAATTTGTGTCTTATTTTCCTAATTTATTATGTCAAATATTGCTCAGGCTCTGCAAACCCTGGACACAAATGCATTTTTGAACAAAATAATCATAATTTAAGACTCAAATATTGTTCATGTGACTCAGACAGAGAGCGGTGCTGCAGTTCAGGACATCCCTAGTGTTGAAACATGCTGATTAAATGACGTTACAAGAAACTGTTGCAATGTCGTGTGACTCTTGAACCAAACATCCTCCACCTCCGTCGCTCATCACGTGTTAAGGTGCAGAAAGTAATCCACAGTTGTGTAACAGCTGCTGTGTGGCAGATGTGTGACCCACTTGTTAATTCACTTCAGTGTCACGATGATTGGTATGGATTCAGAGGGATTATTCAATATTTAATCAGATTTGCATATGGGATCACAGACAGGTGTGAAAGAAAAATGGTCTGCCAGCAGTGACCCCCAAGGTGCATGAAAGCTGAATTCTAGCACAAAGAACTTTTGGGTCGTGTTCCTCTCAACTCATTTTCAGAGCTTTCGCTTCATGATTTCTGACGTTTTCCAACAGCATGTTGAGCGAAGCTGCCTCTGAAATAAATGGTTAACGACCTTTGGTGGATGGAGAGGTTCTGTGACCTGGGGTGATGGGAGCTGAGTACCCAAGTGAGTACAGCCGCCCCACTGATAGTGCTGAATATTCTGTAGATGCCCTTGACGTGACAAGGAGAGGTAGGAGTCTGAGAGTGGTCACATTGTGTTAGCATCGAGCAGCGTCGACTGGCTGACAGGGCAGTCTGCCTGGAGCCCGCTGGTCCTAAAGGCAGGGGCCGGGGGTCCACCAGCCTCGGGGTGGTACACGGGACATTCAAGCGGGTCAGTCAGCAGAATCAGTCAGCCACCCATCGATGATTGAATCAGTCACAGTCAATATATCTTGGTACGAGTGCCCGAGAAGCTTCGCTGCACCACGGATCCATAGTCTTTTAAGTGGCGCACGTACGCACGAGAAAACCGTCCTAGTGTCAGAGTATGAACATGTACAGAGAGCAGTCCATCGCTCTTCATGAAGGAGATGTGTTATCATCAGAGCCGAGACCGTCCGCCAAATTTGATGAAGGTCTGCTTACTCATTATTGACAGGAGGGGCTCCCAGTAATGGCCCACAGTGAGAGCGTCATTTACTTTGATGGTCAGAACACCGGCTGCACTGGACGTTTCCCCCAGCACATCTCTTTAGGGGGGAGCAGAGCCCTTTGATGACCGTCAGATTTTAGTAAGTTATTTCACATCACAGACTGCGTTTTGTGTCGGGCCGTCTTTGATCTGAAAAGTCTGCGTGATGTGATGTGTTTCTTTGTGCACACTCAACTCCCCGTTCTCGGCCCACCCTGAAGTCCGTTGACAGGGAGGTTAGACTTCATGAAGGCCCCTGGGAGCGTGTGTGTCGGCATTTCGTGTGTCTGAGTTGGAAAGACGACACAAGTCACATTTAATTACGGGGTTCTTGTGTGGTCGGAGGAGATTAGAGGGCATGTTGTGAATGTCTAAAGCGTACAGAAGAGGCACAAGCGCACCCATGGTTTCCAAAAAACGAAATCTGATTATGAGGCTGTACATGTGAGCGCCTATTTGGTCTGTTGTCATATTTGTGCATCCATGTGCGTCCATGTGCCAACGCGTGCGTTTACACCATTTGTCTGCACACCTGCTTCAGCATGCGACGTGCCTTTCGGATTGTGTAGCATCCCTGAGCCCCAGAGCTGTGCAAACAGCAGGGTGCCCGATTCGATGCTCACGATGAAGCTGAGCAGTCTGCAGCACTGTGTGATTCGCCGTTACACATCGACGGCTCAATTGAATAAACACCCCAGTTAGTTGGTTTTTTTTCTGGTTGTTCACAAGTCGTCCATTCTTTTTCTCTGATTGTTAAAGTCCTTTTCAGATTGGATCCGTAGAGGAAACTGTGACGTGAGATCTCAATCGGTGTTGGCAGTTGGGCCGGAGAAGAAGTTGCTAATCAAGGTCCAGAGACCCAAAGCTGACAGCGCGCTTTACCACCAGTGACAGAGACTGATCTGTTGTATAGCCTTGGTACCGTATGTCTCTCCAGCTGTAGATTTAAATGTGAGGTCTGAGATGCCCTCCCTGTGAGCCTTTGGCCTGCCTTAACCTGTCACAATGCTTCAACTCTGAGAATTGAGTCATGTGCCAACTCTCCTCAGCTCAGTAAATACGGTACCGCCGACCTTTGCAGGGCACCAGCAGTTTTCATGACAGATATGGTAATACTGTGCGTGCTGATAATGTCCATTTTCATTGGCTCTAAGTTGTCGATGAAATGAAGAAGATTCTTTGCCTCTGGTTGTTTTTTTGTTGTTGTTGTTGTTGTTTTTTTTTTATAAACTCAGACTGTGTCACATCCATAAACCAGTAATGAAACCGAGATGCAGGAAGCACATCGGACGTTGATTCTGGCCGAACTGTGACGTCTGTTCATCTTTAGGTGTGTTAACTGACCAATACAGAGGTATAATACTATAATAGGTGATGGATCATTGCAACTCTGTGTGTAGATGACCCCTCCCTGGAAGTCAACCCTTTTTGGCCTTTGTCCTCCAGGACACACGAGTGCAGCCTCTGCTGCTGGATCCGGCTTCTCCTCAAACATCGGTGAAACTGACCCCCTTACATGCAGTATTCAGACTTCCATGTACTCATCCCAAATTGGATTCAAATACAAGTTTGTAGCTTTAAAACGACTCGCGGATGAGATAGAAACTGTCCCACAAACACAACAAGCAATTATTGTTTCAAACTAAGTGAAACAAAAACAAAAGGCCTCATTGTCCTTGTGTGTAAAGGACCGTCGGTAATAGAACAACCCCCCCCCCCCCCCCCCCCGTTTTC
>CAAKHB010003742.1:0-17461 GCA_901007665.1 Aeoliscus strigatus
GGGGTAGGCGGAGGTTGAGGATTAGGGAATTAGAACTCCAAAGCGAGGGAGCAGGGGAGGAGGGGGTTGCGGCTTTTGTTGGTTTTTCCTCCGCTGCCCCCTCCATTCCTTCGGCCCTTTTCTGCCGTGTTCTGCCTGTAGGCTGCAGCTGCGGCCTGCCACCCTGCGCCCTGCATCTCAATGAGTCACGGGCCGCCTGCTCCAGAGGAGAGGGGGGTCCCTGATGCTGGGGTCACCACTGAGCACCAGCAACCGCCAACTCCACCTCTACCATCCTGTTGTCAGAACCGGGCCTGTCGTGCTACCCGGACACCCACTTTGCCCCACTCGCTGCCTCCATAGAAGGCTGCTCCAGGCTCACACGCCATCTAAAAAATGTCTGCAAGTTTTTTCGTGCATTCTCTTTATTTCCTCTGACATCCCCCTCCTCTCCAAACCTCTTTTGTTGGCACGTCTCTCTCCCATGCAGCTGGATGGAGGAGTCCATTGCCAGGGTTTTGGCAGCAGCATCAACAGGTTGTGGGGAAGGGCCCCCCGGCCTCCAATGTAGCCCTCTCTGTCTCTTCCCTTCACCCCTCTGTCTTTCTTTCTGCCACTGTGGCTGCTGCTGCTACCCCAACAGGAAAAAAGGAAGGGGGTGGGGGGTGCGATGGAAGCTGCCCCTCTTTCTCACGCTCGTAAGAAAGCCTTCACTTCTTCTCTGTGGTGAGTGACACCTGCTGATTACCATGGAGACACTGTGGGAAGTTCCCCCCCTGCCACACTCGGGCTGAGATCTGCCCCCTCTCCCTGGGTAAACAAGCAGTCCATGGATTAGTTAACTGGGTTACTGCACGGCAAACAAATAAACCCACATTATTTACAGCTAATTAGTGCCAATGAACTCTCAGTGACCAGTGTAAGAGCTAACATCCACAAACAACCAAGAAATAAATGAATCCTTCTGACTGGTGCTGTCAGGGACTATTCCCGCTACGAGGAGTCGCTATTTGCAAAAGATGTTGAGCGTAACAGCAGCAGCTCATGAGGATGCTCACGTCTTGGAGTTTCAGTCTGCAAACTGCTGAGCATCACGTTCATCACTCTTCCCTCTTACACTGGAGAGAGAGAGGCCAGTGACGTGATTGATGTTGAGGACTAGGAACTTTTCACTCGGCCGCAGACACTTCCGCGACAGGACCGAGTTGTCAGCAGGGTCATTATCCTGGCAACAGGGTGGAAAGGGAGCGTGCTCTGGATGCAGGGGAAGACTTTACAGGGGATGAGCTGGAGGGGGCAGGCAGAGGCAGAGAATAAAAGTTGGGCTAATGGAACAAGGACAGGAGGAAGAATGCAAGAACACACGAGGGGGGGGCAGAAATGACAACAAGACGACAAAAAGGAAAAGGAAGGCGAGTAACAGAGGCACAGTTGCGGCGAGCAGGCGGACTCTGCACAGCAAAGTAAGCACACAGCGGGCTTGCAGAGAGGGGACGCAAGTGGTGGAGGTGCCACCTCCCTCAGCATCCTGCCACCCCAGCACCCACACACACACACCCTGCCAGCCTGCAAGCCGACAGCTGCACCCCAGTAATTTACTTCTCTCCACCACATTTAGCAGGAAGACTGCGTCCCATTACCCGGAGCAGGGGGTCTGCGCTGATGGCACCCAGACACCCAACTAGGGTGCCGGCTCCCTGGTGTGACGCCCTCTGCTGCTGGACCCTGCCCACAGGGGCCCCTCTTCTCTTAACTTCCACGGCTGCTGCTGATGTACGTGACAGCAATGGTGAAGTTCCCTGCTGTAAAATGATTACTGTGACGTACAGGTGATGTCAGGGAGCAGGAGCAGTCGGTGAACGGCTGGAGCGTGAACAAAGGAAGAGCTTGGCAGAATTATGTCGTGGAGACAGATGCTGCAGGCTATTTTAATCATTTTGGCCATTTCTCTATCTGACAGGGAACACAATTTGTCAAAAACTGTGCAAACCGTAGTCACACAGCTTTACAGAGGTCAAACTAAAGGCAGTTTAGAGGTGGTCCATGTTTGCAGCTACAAAGAAGTACGTAGAAGGCTTTGGCTGAGCCATGTGTAAGTCATTCATCAACAGTAACAGCTGATGAGGTTTCATTCATAACATGGGAACTGACCAGGGAGCTGGCTGACGTCATCACATGCTCTGCTGCTTTCTGCTTTACACCATTATATTTCTGTGTGTACTTTGTGTTTGTTTTTGAAGACGCTGTCTCCATTTACAACTGTAGTTTTACAATAAACACACATTTGAACTTCAGACTGAAACAAATCATTATTTGCAGCAGGGGAGAGGTTAAGAGTATGAATATAAAATATATTAGGTTCAGCAAACCAATAAAGACGTTCATTTGACCTTATGCAGGTGTTGTTTTTGTGGACGCAGAGAAACTATAAACACTTCAGTTCATGGTCCATGTCACTGGAAAGATAAAGGTTTTATTTGATTTCAGAAGGGGGTGGGTAGTCATTTTGACCTTAACTGTAGTCAATCAGAAAAGAGGCACATTTACAGTTACAGTCAAAATTATGAACCCCCTTATCAAATCAAATAAAACCTTTATCCTTCCGGGTCATTGTGTGCGTCCACAAAACCAAACACAACATCTCCATCAGGTCAAATGAACATTTTTATTGGTTTGCTGAACCAAAACAAGAAAAACACAAGAAATGCAATGGTCCAATGTTTTAGGCCCCCTGACGACTACTAGTCAGTCAACCTCTTCTGGTAGTTTCTCACTAGTTGGTACGTGTTTCCTGAGGGATTTTATCCCCTTGTTCCACGGAAAAGATCACGATCACGCACACTGCTTTGTCTGTGAGCATGGACGCCCTGATCTCCCTCCACAGATCAGGACTCTGAGAGAACCACTCCACTACCTGGATTCCGGTGTCTTTCAAAAAGTTTTCTCCTTAAGTATGGTTTCAAACCCAGTTCATTTGTTTAGAAAGTACAAAAATCACAAGGGGACTACAAAATTTCACAATGTCAGTTTTCACCAGATTTTCCAGGAAGAAACCCTGTATTTTGTACTCCAAAGTACCATTGATGAATGATTTACTATTTTAAATTTTATAAATATTGTTAACGCTTAGGGAACTATTTAATGTTCCTCGGGGGCTAATAATTTGACCTTCACTGTAAGTATCTAAATAAAATTTAAATCACAACGAATACCAATAATCTTTTGTATTGTATGTAATAATCACATAGCTTACGCTTATTTTAATTCCTCCCAGTGAGTGTAAAACTATTAGTAAATAGGAGTTTGTGTGTATTCAGTGTGTGTGGCCTGCGACAGCCCTAATGAGGGGATGTGTAGGAACCTGGGTGAGCCCAGCAGTAGAGCTGGCAGTCGGTCAAAAAGGAAAAAGTCCTGAGCCCATTAGTCCAGCAACATCATGAGACATTGCTAATCAGGAGGGTCGACGTCTTTGAACAGCATTCACAGTTCGGGAAATCACCAAATTCCTTGGCCAAGTTATGACAGTGAAAGTTATTCCAAATCTGCAAAACCTTGGTCTGAATTATTGCGTGGTCTGTTCACCAGATGCACAGTGAACAGATATGCAAAGGATGAAAAAAGGACACTCACTACTGTGTCTGTGCTGCCCTCACTCCCATTCCCACTGCGTGTCTCACGTCCTCGACTGGACCACCAACAAGGTCTCGCTTGGAGGAGCAGCTCATGGGCGTCCTTTGCCGCCTGACAAGCAAACGAGCCAATCAGCTGATGAGCTCCGAGGCAAACTATGAGAGTGTCTCTGTGGCACGTCGCACACAACATCCATCCACTCTCCTGGGTCACTGAGCAATGTTCTGGGAACATCACAAAGACACTGCTCAACTTCTGTTTCTCTCCGACTGCCTCGCTATCTTTCCCTCACTGCTGTGCTGTCTGATTTCCCTCCCACCCCCCTCCCCTCCTCTCTCCATCCCTCCCGTCCTGAGCTGGAGTCAGCTGAGCGTGCTACCTAAATCCAACAGTTGTTGTGGCCTTCGTTAGCCTAACGAGGGGGCTGGCTCTTTATACTTGTCAAGGAGCAAATGAGTCAAACAAACAAGGGCCAGAGCGAGAGCTGGTCTGTCGAGCTTCACTGGGTTCTTGGCCGCAGCGCTTCCCTGAAAAATAGGAAACCCACAATCTGCCTCTTTGATGTCTGATGATGCTCTGGCTTTGATGGAAACTTTGGAAAAACACACTTGCAAAAAGAAATAACATGTTTCCCCGCCTCTATGGCCGCTAGAGGCCGTAGGCGCATTCAACGTGTGTGTGTGTGTGTGTGTGTGTGTGAGCTACAAAAGGGAAGTAAATATCTTTTGGGGACGCTTAACGACTGCTTACGATAGTAACAACAAAGTTACAGTGTTTTTGCAAGCCTGTACTTGCAGTGCGGTCAGAGCGTGGGGCACTTGGTGAAGTCCTTCTGCCAATGTGACTTCTACATAAACATGCTTCACACTGTCCGTACACTCATTCATTTGCATATGTGTGTCCGTACACTACCCTCTCTCCTCCTGTTTGACTCAGCTGCTTTGGCTTGCATTTTAAATCTGTCCTCTCAGAGCATTATACTCAAAGATAACAGCGACAGCAGCACACCTCAGCCCGTGTTCACCATCCAGGGAATGTATGAAGGTATGTCCTTCAGAGGAAGATCATCTCACATCTGAAGGTAGGAGTGGGGCACGCAGCCTGATCTTCTTTTTGTCAGGGTGCTTCGACATGGCTGTGGCTCTGGCTCACTTGAGAATAAGAGTAAAGAATCCTCCTCCTCGCCTACGAAACCCTGAATGGTCAGAAAGCATCTGAAGCATTGAGCTTCCAATAGCTGAATGGAGGCCAGAGCTCTCAGGTGTCAGGCTCCTCCCAGTGGAACCATAAAGGAGACGGACACACTGTCCTCATGCCAGACTAGGGCAACATTCCCTGATAAAAACATAGTTAGGGAACGCTCATAGTGGTCCTGGACAATTCCTCAGTCAGCCTTGACTGCCAGGAGACTTCCCATGATGCACTGAGCTCCTCTGTCCTCCTCTGTCTGTGAACAATTGCATTCTTGTGCATTATTAAGTTTACATTGTTTGTGTCATCCTCTCAATCAGACCCTCTTTATCAGATTTATCAGCCTTCTATCTAGGATCGGGTCCCTCAAGGAGGTTTCTCTTATTTCCTCCCCTCATGTCCATTGGGGATCTAAGTGCAGAGAGCGTCTGACTATATTCTGGGCAATGTAAAAAAAAAAAAAAAAAAAAAATACAAATAAAAAAACTCCTCAGTTAACACATGACAAATGGCTAATTGGACTGGAATCAGTGTGAGAGCAGCATGGGTGTGCTCCTGTGACGTGCAGCAGCTGCTGTGATCTGATCATGAAATCTATCCATCACATGTCGCTGTTGAAAGGTTATGACAAGATGATGATTTGTTAGGACCCACAAAACATTCTGATGCTCGACCAGGGCCAGGGAACACACACAAAATGCGGATGGAAATGTGCTAGCTAGCTTTTACAAAACATTAAATTGGTGTTTTGGGTGCACACATGGGAGTTATGAGCACGCTGAACATACAGCAGCAATGTAAGCCATTTATTATTACACCCACATGGAGACGTGAGTCACTTGGGAGGCACCACCACACAAAGAACTCAAGGTGCAACATAGGAGGATAGGATGGAAGCTGCCTGGCTGATGACAGACAAAGACAGGGCTACTTGCAGGTTCACCTCTGGGGCGGAGAACGCACGACAGTGACGCGACACCAACGGCCTCCCCGTCAAGGAGGCCGGCAGACGCTCTCCGATCAAAAGGCAGAGACTCTGGGTGACATTTCACAGGGCACAGCTGCTGGGCCGCGACAGCATGCCACTGCTCCTGAAGGCTTGTTTGTTTAGTGTGTGTGTGTGTGAGAGTCACAACAAGATGGGTGTCATTGTTACACTTCATGTGTGAGCATCCGTACACACTGACACAGACACAACCCAGCGGTTTTCTTATGAGTCACGAGTTGACTGCTCAGTTACATTTTACAGTATCGCTCTAGTGAGTCCATTGTGTTTATCAGCACTGCTGAGGGTTTGGAAAATGGGACGCCAGTAACTGTGTGACAGATAATACACAGCAAAGACAGCAGGCACCAGAAATAACAGGGCGAATACCAACGTTCAGACATTTCGACCACCGTGCAAATGTAGTTTGTGTATTTTTTTTCCACATGTTCTTTTTCTCATATTCCCCTAAATACACAACTGGGTACAGTTTGAGTCTAAAGGTTTGATTATTACAGTATTTTGAAGAGCTGTAAATCCAGGATTGTGTAAACTCGACACTAGAACTGGACTGGAGCTAATAAAACAGCTAACAGCCCCTCAACAACCGCCCCTGCAGGAGGGACCAGGGTTTGTCGGACTCAATGAACTGACCCTTTTTCTGAAACAGCACTGAGGAGGCTCCTGGACCACATCAGAGCTCTGCTCCTGAGTCCAAACTGTCCCAGGGACCTGCTCCCATCACATCTCCTCTGAGTCAAAGCAAAGGCCTTGTTCCCTGGCCCCTGGGCCCTGGAGTTGTGGCTGGTCTAGAACAGGTTTTTTTTTTGCCCCTGGTGGTGGTGGAGTGAGCTCTGTGCGGCAGCCGCAGTTTGAGGGCAGAGTTAGTTTGCACACGTAAAGCGCTCAAAGCCAGCAGGTATGTGAGGAATGCATCTTTGTCCAAACAACAGGACTCATGCTTGACACCGAGCCCCGCCACGCTACGCCACACAGCCCTGTCAGAGCAGCTACAAGGGGCCCGCCGGGGACTCTGCCGGTGGGCGGCTCCGTGTACTTTGCATGCAACTTTTGTTTAAATATGGTATCTACACAAATCTGTCAACCCCGTACGACTGTAACTTCAAATGCGGTTTGAAAGCAAATATTTAAATTAGTAAATAACTTCCAAGAACAAGACACATTCATCTGAAGTCCATCAAGCCAAGAACAATTTCACAGTGACGTTAATTTCCTATAACAAAGCTGTATTTTTATTTTTAATGTAAGTTTTTTATTCATTTTGTCCACTTTGTTCTACCGGTACCTGCAACTTTGACAACAAGCTAACACTAGTCCGTCCAACATTGTAATCATATTCTGTGGTCAGAATCCATCGCTTTATTAACGACTGTTAATAGCTGAATTTTGACTGATGACTTCGTTTGTGATGCTATAATAAACAAGAAAACATTAGTATGGGCTTTCTCTCCAGAGTCTTGTGAGTATGCCAATAACTAGGCGTCTGAGGAGTGACGGATCAGCAGCCGTACATCCAATGGAGACTAAAGAAAACCTTTAATGTTTCAATGTTAACAGCACACACACCAGGGCCACAACACACAGAATAATTACAGTAAACCCATCACGCTGTACGGTCCATCTGGCAGACAGTGTGTGCCTACGGCTGTACCAACACATTTAAATTGTTTCCCTGTTCTCACTCATTTGGACACGACCCAACTTTCAGGTCCGATTTTTGTTGATTTGTTCGTGAGGAGTATAAAAAATCACAAAGTGCACCTTCACTAGAAACTTTCTACTTTCTGACATTAGAACAGAAACATATTGATGAAACGATCAACTTTGCCCACGGTTTGGTGTGCATCAATGTCTTGATATAAAAACACTCATACCAGAAAAGGCAACGTAATGTGTGTAAAAATAATTAAAAGCAAACAGATATAAAGTCCAACCACTTTATTACAAAAATGCAACACCCTTCCATAGAAATCAGAGCTGTAGCCAATCAAAAAATTAACACTCATATAGTACACTTTCGTTGCTTTCGTTATCACTGGTTCCAAACTGCTGTTGAAGGCAGCTGACTGACAGTGGTCCTCTGACGTTAGGTCTGAAGCTAACACTGACCTTCTCCGTGCTGCCTGCACACAGGGCACATCGCGGACTTCTTCAAATTCTTTTTTTTCGGAGTCCCGTACACTCGCCATGTTTGTTTACACTCCACTTTCTCCACTTTCCAGTATTTGCATGCCGAAAATGTTTGCCTTTGATTCTTGTGTTGAGAGATCTGTCATTTCATCTATGCTGTATATCACACATATACAGTAAATATGACAATAAAGCTGACTTTGACTTTTGAACTGAACAGGGCATATCGAACGGTTCACTCAAATATTAAAAGTTGTTGCATCCCTACAACATACAGAGAAGTGCCAGTGTAGTTAATGGATTCCACTTCTTGTCAAACACACTGCATTTTAACTCAATTAAAATACAAAGAGTTAAAATAAACCTTTTGAGCGTTATCTTTTCAGTACCTCTTTTATGCAGCCATCCCTCCTTGACGATCACCACATTGGTCATGTTGGTGGGCAGGGTGGAGGATCCAGGTTTTCCACAGGGAGAGTCACTTTGTTTCCCAAGTTTCCTTCACTCAGCCCTGTTTCAGTTCAGGCTTGTGGTTATCTATTAGTTGAAGAAGAGTAAAAATTAGCCCAGAATTGAGGTGAAAGAGTTTTATTTTTTCCACTTGTCTGAATATTAACCTGCAGGTCAAGTCAGAGGAAGAAGCAATGGAATCCACAAGGTTGTAGCAGTATGACACAGACAGTTGAGGATATACAAGTTCTTATTCCTGCAGGTGAACATTTGAGTCTCACTGCACAGAATGACATATGTGTACCATGAAGGCTGTTTTCACAGGAACCGACCAGTGTACCTGAATGAATGAATGCTCAGTTCGATCATTTTCAACAGAGAAACAAAAACAGCATATTAATGATGATAAATAACCACCACAATGACAACGGGCCTGGAAAATTGTAGGCGGAGGCCTCAGCTTATTGTACTCTGTGCTCCGTGGAAATCAGATTTTAGACGGCGCGCCAACAATGCATACATCATTTAAAGTCAATCCTGGTCCACAATTTAACAACTCTGAGAACTGACTACATAGTGTAGCTGTAGACATATCCTGAGCCCGGCGGTTCATCATCTATGATGAATATTTGCAGATATTCTGGAAACATCCACAATGAACAGGTACTTTGTGGACATTAATGAAGCAATTCTCTGTATACATCTACAGTTGTTCATCAGCAAATGCACTGAATTCAATCAGAACATATCACTTGACCTTTTGGTTCGTTCAGTGACTCTCTGTGATATAAATACAGCATTGAGTGCAAGGCAGAAGCAAACAGACGATCAATGTCCACACTCCTCCACACAAACGTCACACGGTGGACCAGGCAATCTCTGCCCATTGACTGAAATCAATTTGGCTGCTGCCAATCCGGGCGAGGACGGCCATCAAAAGAGAGCTTACTGGTGGGGACAATAACAGGAAGTGGATGTGACTATTGACAGACGAAGAGTCATATCAATCCAGCCGCAGGCTCAGACTGGTGTGTCAGTGAATGTGTGTTCAACAACCCTTTTACTGCCAATCTGCTCACTTCCATCAATGAGCAAAAGTGAGTTTATGAAAGTCTGGTTTATTTTTTGTTTATCACACTGGGTTTGCGGTGCTCATGTCACACAGTCGGTGTGGAAAGATCTTGGGAGTGCTCTTCGAGAACGCGCCATGAGTGTAATTGAAATATCAGAGATCACACAAACCATTGGATCCCTTCGGCATGTTGGTGTGGACTGTGACACAGGCACGCACACATAATATACACATTGGGATACATCACACAAACAAACTGGAGTGCACACACCACAGCCAAAAAAGCAACACATGCACAAGAGCAGCTCTGGAGCCACAACAGAGCGCTGCTGTTTTAATGGGAGCGACCTGTTGCTACTGCGGCCTGTGTGGAAAAGCTGGGCTGCTGCCAGCGCTGCAGCCAGCAACCACTGAATGAACCCAGTACCCTGACAGCGGGTCACATGGTCCTCAGGCCTGTGGGCCACCGCCTGCCTGCCTGCCTGACTGTCAGTGCGCCTTTCAAACGTTCATCTTTCCGACTCCAGCGCTGGGGGCTACCTCATTCAATGCAAATCAGTGTCACACAGCGAAGATGCCCCACACTGTGCCCGTCACTGGCCCAGAGATGACAGTCGCATGTGTTTATGGCAAGAAGCAGAAATCCAGGACGACATCACTACACTACTTCCTTCATCTCAGACTAATAAATCCAAGTATGTTCATGTATCAAGTCTGTTCTACTTCCCACTGAGCCCTGCGTAAACAGGTGAGTCAGCTGTGGGTTTATGACAGCAAACTCTGTAAAAATTGCAGTCAAATATCAGCGTCAATTCAAAGACATGGAAATATCAACATGTCCACCTGTCAGTGGAAAACACGTCCTTTATAGTGTTCAAATGGTACTTCAGCACCAGCGCTGGTCAGGTTCATCATGCCAAGCCAGGTTCCTCTTTCAAGTTCCCCGTGTACGTCCATTACTAATGATAAAACTATTGTGGGCAGGTGCCGCTGAGCAGTAAAGTGACAGTATACGGTACAGCTCAAAGCCAAGTGGTACTCCTGTGATGACAGGACACTTTATGATTCAGGTCAGTGTACTAGTTTTCATGGTGGTTCAGACAAGCCAAACAAATAAATGGCTACTGGTATTAATAGGTGAACTTTGACACATTCAGGCCCTTTAACATCATCCTATTAACATACACTATCAGCATCCTCTCTGGTAAATATGAATGAAATGGCTGTGAAAGTAGTTTAGGATCCGGCGTGTGGTGTCAGAACACAGACGGAGAGGTGTCTCGTCATGTGATTGTGGCAGTGGGCTACCCTTGTAAGAAGCAATGCCTTCTCGGCGATAAAACATCTTAACCACAGTAGCGCAGGGAGGGGGATAGGCACAATAAAGGCTGGCTGTGTACACACAAAATTTCAAACAACATTCCTCAGATTCTGCATGCATCTGGTGGCACATTTGCGTCAAAAGGGCTGAGATGGGGCTGAGTGGGAAGTGGCTGGTATTTTCTAAATAAAGCCAAGCAGTCACTGTCTGCATCATTACGCCAGCTTGTTGCGTCTCCCTCTGGTCACATGTCGTGAACCCCTGCGTACACACTGGACAGAGCTGGTCTCATGACCAACAAAACACATTTTGACACTAAAAGCGTAACGGGTACATCATGCCTGGGGACATGTTACTCTGAAGAGCCAGTAGAGACATAAACTCGAGGAGGAGATGACGAATCAGACAGTAACATCATTAATTTCATAGTCCATTCATCATCACGTATATATCAACTCCCATCTCTGCTATATGAAATATTGCCTTTAAAAAACAACTTAAGTGACAAACATCTTTCATTTGTGGTGATTTAGTGCAAACGTGCACGGCTGTCAACTTGTAGGTGGTGTGATAACAGTGAAACTTGCTGCCATGTTGCAGCTAACCACATGCATTCTCCAACTTTGCTGATTACAAGGGAGGGAAATAAGAAAATAACACAATAACAGCCTGCTTTCAGGAGGTCCTTGGGTTCACTTCAGCAGCGGGACAACCGAAAAATGTGCCTGATTTCCCCCTGAAAAAAGTGTGAGAGGAGACCAGCAGCTAGCTTAACGAGCTAATGACGTGGAGGAGTGTGCTGACACTAACGAGTCAACAAACACTTCACAACAATGAATGAGCGGCTCTCTCTTCTTCACCTCCTTTGTTTTCATCTGCCTCCTGGGTCGTAATGTACACGTAAAACAGAACAGCTTTCTCCTTTAAAGTAACATGACTGCAGAAACGTTGGCCCGAGGGCTGAAAAGTGGTCATTGTCAAAAAATGAATGGCGAGCAAACTAACATCTGAGGAGCTGCTGCTGCTTGTGAAACACACAAAAAAACCAACAGGAATTCACTTTCAGACGCGTGTGAAGCTTTGACACAAGAGCTAAAGTAACTTGTAGAGCTAAGTGGAAGCAGGAAAGTACCTCATTTCACGTTTGCATTCAGCGCTAGAAAGGATATGGGGCCTAGCAGGGCAGCTTGGGTGAGAAGAACCGCATCCCATGTAAGTACAATGGGGACAGACCCTGTCTAGCTGTCGACCTCTGGTAGTGAACCATGCGAAGGAAAACGCGGACATTTACCTGGACAGGAATTCAACAATGTGTCCGTCTCATTCTAGTGAGCTGTTTCGGCGGTATATTAAGTTGATAAGTCCTTGAACAGTGTGGACAAAGTGCTCTCATTTACTCCGTGTCTCTTCTTTCTTCCATACACCTCCTCCTCCTCCTCCTCCCGGACGAGCTGTCTGCGCCGCCTGAGTGGCCGCCTCCCCGGGTCCTAGCGCCGGACCGTCGGCAGCAGGCTGTCAGCGGCCCCGTTGAAGAGAAAACTCAAGCAGAGAATCCTCCAGAGCTTCTATGGGAGGTGTGATTGAGTGTGTGTGTGTGTGTGTATGTGAGTGTCTGTGTATGAGTGTGTCTATGTATGAGTGTGTCTGTGTATGAGTGTGTCTGTGTATGAGAGTGTCTGTGAACGAGCGTGTCTGTGTCTGTGTATGAGTGTGTTTGTGTCTATGTATGAGTGTGTGTCTGTGTATGAGTGTGTATGAGTGTGTATGTGAGTACAGTAGTGTGGCCCTGCTCAACTCTCTTCCTGCTCCATCTGGGGCTGTGCCTTCCCAAAACGGGACAGGGGCGTCTCATCCAGGGTAGGGGATCCTCACATCAGATGAGGGACGTCGAGGACCATCGCAGATGTTAGTGTAGTGGTTTTATATCATAGCTTTTCGACATTTGTATAGTCACTTTATTAAAATAATGGCTGAAGTCATGATGATTTTTATAGAACTTGAAAATATGAGAAGCAATTATTTTAAGAGGGTGGCGATGTGCTGCAGTGGTGGACTGATTGGTTTGTGGAAGACTCACAGTGTCACAGTGACAGCCCAGACAATCCAGTCCAGAGCAAAACATGTTTACCACGTTGAAAACCAACAAGCATTTACATTTGTTGTGCTGGAACTGGTGGCATTATGGCATGTTCAACTGTAGTGTCTATCAAAAGCTAGGACAACACAGTAAAAAAAACAGCAGAACTGAAAAAGTACAGAGAACTGTCAGTTATTGACATGTTTGTGAGGTGTGTGTGTGCTTCAAGGTGGCTTTTTATCTCCAACCTAATTACTGCAACAGCTGCTGGCACTTACATGCAGTGAAAAGAGAAGTACTATAGTGCTCTGAAGTACAGAGGAGGCAAGCCAATGCGTTGAATTGTTCAATTAAAATGATACAGCACATATCACAGGGAAGTACAGTTCAAAGGTAAATGAAAGAGTGAGTGCTACAAAACACTTTGAAGAAAGAACCACAGGTTGCAAAGGTCAAAGCTCAAACTAAAATGCATCCTACTATAAAATGTAGACAGGTTGTTCCCAACAGGTGAGAAAGAATTTATATCAAAGTGCATTTGCAAGACTGTCGTCCGTTTTATTTTCTCTCTCATGTCCTTTCCCACTTATTGGTTCTGTTAAATTTAGTCAGTATATTTACCCAGTTTAGTTCTTAATTTATCTTGTTAAACTAATCACACTATTTATATTACATTTAGGACTAGTTTAATTTATGCACTATTTGTACTTTTTTCTACATGAAGAATTTCACTGCTGTTTGAGAGGACTGTCGTTTCATCTGTGCTGTATATCATGCTAATACAATAATTTGACAATAAAGTTGACTTTGACTTTGACTTTGATCTGTATGGTTTGTTTTTGGGGGTTTTTGTATGTTACATCTGAAATCTCAACAACATAGTTAAAGCTTATATGACAAATAATATAACAGTTCAAGCTGCAGTGTGTTTTTGAGGTAGATGAGAGTGAAATGTGTCAGGTAACCACTGTGGATGTGTGTATGTACGTGTGCAAGCTTCTTCTTATCATTCAGGTAGCAAAGAGTTCACCTGTTGATTTATGACTCGTTGACACCTGACGGCAGATCACAGTAGCAAAGTCTGCCGATGCAATAAAAAGAATAAGGCACGTTCATTTCTGTGGAGGTGCCTTGCTTACTGCGACCAGTGGTTTACCCAATAACTGTTTGTTCACTTTCATCCTGCTCACAATAACATGTATGTATTAGATATATGATATCACAGAGCCTCGGCACCGCCCTCAATGTCACGGCATATCCTTTAAAAGAAATACCAAAGAAGATGAAAACATCTCAGATGTTCAAGACTGATTTACAGCATTCAGACTCACACAGGCTCAGCGCTGGCTGGAGACTCAGGAGTTAAATAAAATGAAGAACAGGTACTGACAGGCCAGAGCCTGTGCAGAGGGAGTCACAGATATTTTGTTTTATTAAATGAAGGACTCTTGATGACTTAGTTAACCTCTCAAAATGTTGAGAGATCTTGCTCTTCAGTGTCAGCGATGCTTGTGTGTCTCAGGTTACCAGCGTACACATTCACTGTGAGCATGTGTGTTTAGAAATGTAAAACAGTGATTATGCTACAGGGTCAGCTGCCTCTGCTCCCTGTCCCTCAGCCTCCACCGCCGTCCTTCTTTGTCACTCACGCTGAGCCGTGCTCTTCACTGCTGCTATGCGTCAGCCTTGCCAAGCTGTTCCTGTCACACAGACTGAGATGACTGAGGCTATCCCATATCGTCTGTTGCTGTTCAGCCCCCCCTGCTCCTCGCCCGCCTCTGGTCTGATGATGGGAATATCTACCCTGCTGCCTTTGCAGGCTCAAGCGATAAGTTTGTGTCGTTCCCCATCAAAGATTCCTCTCATCTCTTTGCTCGTCTGCGTGCAGCACACTGAATGAAACAAACCACAGGACTTCATGGTCTTGTTGAGGGAGAATGCACATTGTGCTGCAGCAACAATTAGACACAGAAGGGGCAGGAGGGCCATGACAGGGGGGAGAAGGGGGTGTTTGACCAATATAGCATCTCCTGGCAACAGCAGCAATGTTATATGTACTGACACTTTACTTCCAGGATGTTCAATGTGTACCGGCTTAGAGTTTCAACGTTCAAAGCTCCAGAGATCTGTAATTTTAGTTTTAAATAATCAGAATTGAAATAAGTTATCAAAATAACCCATTTTTACGTAGTATAAAATGTGACTAAAATTGTTTGAATATCTATCTATCTATCTATCTATCTATCTATCTATCTATCTATCTATCTATCTATCTATCTATCTATCTATCTATCTATCTATCTATCTATCTATCTATCTATCTATCTATCTATCTATCTATCTATCTATCTATCTATCTATCTATCTATCTATCTATCTATCTATCTATCTATCTATCTATCTATCATCATCAACAGATCGTTATAGAGAAGTTGTAGTGTTTTGAAGTTTAATGTCTTATATAGTTCACAATAAATTCTTACATGTAAATATGTCCTAAAAGTAAAGTGCAATCAGAATCAGAAGTACTTTATACATTCCAGAGGGAAATTACAGCTACGGCCATGAAAAGAAAGTGACAACGTAAGAAAACTAAATCAAAATCAAAAAGTATCAAATAAGTCTAAAATATAAGTGAGACAAATCTACAGATGTAAATATAGAATAAACAGCAATATATATATATATATATACGCACACAGTCTATATAAATATATACACACAAGCAGAGATGAAATTACATTTAATGCGTGTGAATCAATCCCCACTTCTTGCAAACTTAGATTAATTGTAATCAAGATGCATTACAAGCATCCTCTAATACAACCCCCCACCACACACACACACACACACGCGCCCCTCTGATGAGCCTCTGGTCCACAGCGGTGTGGGTAAACTGTGGCTGGCTGGTTGGCCGGTCAGGCTGCAGTGGAATGTGAAGTCTTTTGTTTGCCTGAGAGAGGAGTGGGTCAGGGGGAGAATGCCATTGATGATTGCAGAGAGGAAGAATGAACCTCCAGGAAGTGTTCTCTCTCTCTGCCCACTCCCCCACTCTCATTCTCTCTCCATCTTTTTCTGTGTGTGAGAACCTTCACTGGGCTTGAGCCTGTCTCTCTGAGGCCGCGGTCCCCGGGCACAACCACTGCTTTGTCCTGCCCTGTGAACACACACCCCTCCTCTAACTGTGCGCCTAAGTTTGCCAGCGCCGGGAAAACACAGGGCCTCGGCTCCTATTCTTATCCACATCACTGCTCCTGCACGGATGCTGTGTGTGCGTCGACAGCTGAAGGATGAAGTCTGTTTCATTGGCGCACACGTCAGGAAAAACATTTCGCTTGCTAACATTTCGTCACGAGTATTTACTAGCATCCGGTTTCAGAGCGTGAAGTGGACCGATCTTATTCGGGGAGCGTGACACCGTCTGGCTCGTCCTGAACCGAGTGAAGATACCCACCTTGTGTAAGAGAAACAGCCGGACTAAAAATGGAATAAAGCAGTAAGTGGATAAGAATCTGGCCAGTGGCCCCTTCCGACCAGTGGCTGCCGCCTCCCGTCACATTGCTCATTCCCCTCTGTGTCAGAAGGAGCTGCAAATGGCCCTTTCAAAACACACGACAGCTGGAACACAGGGCAAAGGTGACTGAGGCAGTTGGGGGAGCACAGGGAGGGCTGGGGAGGGGGCACGAGATGAGCAGCTGCAGCCTCAAGTGTGTGTCTCCACTACACCGCTGCCGTCGGGCTTTAACCATTAGACGTGTCATGAAGTTAGACCGATTGGTTAAAGTGTGTGTTTGAATCCACCAGATGAATGACTCAGACAGGACCCGGCGTGGTCCACAACGACAGAGACATCAGGACGTTTGGTGACAGCCAGTCCCTCAACTCACAGCAGGATTAGTGGGATCTGCCCTTTAACGTTCCCACAAGCACTGACGCTCCACATCACAGAGACTGGTGGGGTCTTTTATCGACGTTTCTCAAATGTGTTCATCCAAACTCACCTACAAACACAGAAGATGGTGGAATAAACCGGCATTTTACAGTTCAGTTCATTTCCAAAAAACTTCCAAAACTATTTGTCTTCAGGCGATTTATAGGCACACGGAGCAGCAAAGGAAACTAGTCATCTAGATGAATGATTGAAAACATATATGCTGGCAGCATTTACTAAGGTGCAGATTGGAAACGAGCTATGTGCACATAATACTAATACTAATAACAGATGACCTCTAAATGGTGCCAAATAGTGTTTGTAAATCCTAGGATATGTACTGTCTATGGTCAGAAAACAGATGTTTGCAGTTTGTTGATTATAATGGAGAGTAAATAATGATAATAATAATAATAATAATAATAATAATAATAATAATAATAATAATAATAATAATAATAATAATAATAATAATAATAATTGGCATCAGCAACTGTTCTACTTGTCCACTTCCGTGTTCTTATCACACTTGCCGTTTTACACACACACACACACACACACACACACAGACCCCTCCCTCGCCGGGGACAGGTGTTGGGAGCACACACAGCTCCGCTCCTCTGTTTCTTGCCGCCGCTGTGTGAGTTCTCGCAGTAGCGCACAACTCATTGTGG
>CAAKHB010003742.1:20853-54469 GCA_901007665.1 Aeoliscus strigatus
GTGTGTGTGTATAGATCTTTATACACACACACACACACACACACACACACAGGCCTTTAGTTAGTTACAACATGTGGACGCTGCCTTTTATTTGCTACTTTAAAGAAAAGCAGCTGTGTAATCAGAGGAGGGATGGAACACTGGTGCCTACTGAGATTCTTAACACTTCCCTTGGTGTACTTACTGAAAGCAGAATGTGATCAACTACTACAACTACTACTACTACTACTACTACTACTACTGCTGCCTTTAAGTCCAATTCAGTGAGTTTTTAAGCCTTTGTATTCCGTAGCCAGGTGATAACACAGGCCGACGCTGGCTCGCCAGATGATCCTCCAGTGCCCTTAGAAGAATGTGATAAACGTACATCTCAGTTTGGATTAAAGTAGCAACCGGCTGCCAGGAGGTTCGGTACACTGACGTGGTGTGTAGGACGTCTACTTTTCTTTCTTTGGACTTCACCATATCTTCCTATTACACGCGAGAGCGTTACTACTGATGAAGTTGGAGCCTCGAGTGAGTCGGTCCTGGGATCTCTTCCGTCTTCTCAGGTCACTGGACTCTGAAAGCTCCCGTTTGTCTAATCTGTCCTGAGAAGACTTGAGGGGAATTTATTTATTAGTCTGTGTTGGTTCAGGGTTTCACTCTAGGTGTATTTCCTCTTTCCAGAAGCTTGAACGACCATGCGTCTTGCCTTGGGATCCTGGTACTCATTAACTGGTGTCGGGGCTGTCTGTTGCTTTTTCCCCGTGTAAATCGAGTTACTGTAATTGTATTTTAATTTACCGTGTAGAAAATATGGGCGTAATCAAGATTTGTCACATGAAACATAGAGAAGCACTTGTTGTTGTTGTTTTTTTTTAGCATGCGTATAGTTTCAACACTATTGTCTAGGCTGCTATTTCCTACCGTTTGTATATTTAATGTAAATATATATTCTATTTATCAGACTGTTTTGTTTTCTGTGTTCCGACACACGCAAGGTGGAGGGGGTCGGGGGGTGGGCTCACGGTGTCACGTCTTCCTTGTTTTCTTTTTGTCTTTCTTTCTTTTTTCCGGTGTCTCACTCCGAATGAGCTGCGGACCGTTGCTCTACCACAGGAAGTAGTCGCTCACATTGCTCCCGACGACAGCGACTCGCCATTGGCCACCTATAGAAATGAGACAATACAGGCATTGTCCCCCCCCCGCCACCACCCACCCCACCTCCACCCCACTCCCCTGAAGTCCCAGGTAGTTCTCAAGGGATCTTTGTGTATCTCTCTCCAAGCTGCAGCGTAAGTCTCTCTTTGCACTTTCCTGTATTGAATGGAGGCATTGGAATGTGAGAAATGTATTTAGCGAAGGGAAACCGAGGGGACTGTAAACAGGTGTATTGTCTGGGGGCATCAAAGACCAGCCCCCCCCCCCTCCCACCACCACCACCACCACCACCACCTCAGCATGCAGCAGATAAACACTTCATTGTTCCTCGACGTACACGAGACACCGCAGAGGTTGAATTCACCAGGAGAACATCACCTCCATGGCTGTTGTACATGAATCAACTGTACACTGCAGCGTCGCGCTCATACAAATCCATTGACTCCTCATGCTCACACACTCCTGCTGCAAAAAAAACGAAAGGCACGCAACAGGACGGTGGCGGTTGAACCTGTGGGGTCACAAGGGATCAGCTGCCAGACGCCCTGTAAAGATGTTTTTCTTCTTGTTCGAGGTCTTGATTTGTACCTCCAGGATGATCACCAAACGTGCCTTGTAGACACACGAAGAGGTGCTGCATCTGGAGATTCCTCTGTTCTCACGTACACCGACGTTTCCTGTCAAACCACACAAACTGTCAACGTTTATTTTGCTGCTTTGCTAGAGATTACATTTAGTTTGATGTATTTTTTTTTTTTGTGGTTCTTTTGCGAACCTGACGACATCTGTGTTGTTGTTGTAGCCAGTGGGAACGACACGACGCGTTCATGTCACTGTTGAATGTCAAACACTGAGATGTAGATTGTTGCTCCTCTCCGTCGAGGGGCCCAACTCGTGCTGTACGATCTGTAAGTCTGGGGAAAAAAAAAGAAAAAAAACAACAACTTTGCTGATACTGGAACTTTTGTCCTCCTGCAGGTTACAACTGTGAAATTGTGTATAATCACAAGAAATATTTATTACTGCGTTTGCTTCTTGTGCATCATTTGACTGTCTCTGTTAGAAATTTGGTTGGAGAAAAAAAAAGCTTCTAAATGTCAAACGAAATCTTTTTAATAGAATTTGTAGAAGTGCCATTAGAATTTAATATAATTTTTTAATAAGAAAGGTATATTTTATAGTAATCAACTGCTTCAGTGTTAGTGGTGTAGAGATTAGACGACAATCTTTATGCAGAATTGACATTTCTTAGATATTGAGGCAATTTACTTTTCTTGATTTAATGTATGTGCATTTTATTTGTTTGCGCTCTGGAGTGTGTGTGTCTGTGTGTGTGTGTGTGTGTGCGTGCTGTGGAAATGTGACAATCTTGATTTAGGTCTTTATTGAGATTATGCATAGAATTAAACGGAACAACTTTCTGTCTTTGTGTGGATTTTGTTATTTCTGTCGTTCACTCTGTCTGATACGTCAGCTGAGCAAACGTGACATATTAAAATGTCCCTTTGTCAGAAAAAAACCCCAAATTGAATCCAGACAGCAGATGGTGCAGAGTGTGAAGAAATTTTGAAACTGACTCTTCATTTTCAGCATCGTGATACAACCGTACTAGGCACGAGTATAGTATAGTATATCATTGTACTGTGAGTTTTTGGTATCGTCAGCACTGAAGTGTAAGAACTATGTTAAAGGTGTTTTAAAATCACACCTGAAAGAAACTACACACAGGTGGACAGGTGGTCATGTGACTGTTGAATAAGAATCAGCCCAAACTTTACCGATACTATCGATATCACATGATTTAAACCTGATGAACACACTGAAGTATGCAAACTACCGGTAAGCTAACAGAGAGAGAGACGCCCTCATCTGAGACTCAGCATCAACAATAGACCAGACAGTGTGTGTGTGTACAGAGACAACAGAGAGTGATAATACACTGGTCCTACAGGCTCCGTCCCACTGAAACCACAAACTGAGCTCAAGGACACAACGACTGGAAGTTGTTCCACATCAGCCAGTCGGTACCATCCGGTCGGTACCATCCGGTCGGTGAACACGTTCAAACTCCACCTGATTGGATCTGCAACAGTCAACAGACCAACCACTGATACGTGTGTGTGTGTGTGTGTGTGTGTGTGTGCGTCACTGAGAAACAGACATGTTCAATTCAGCCGCACCATGAAAGAAATCCAGCTGCTCGGCTGGGGATGCTCGCAAGATCCCCCCACCACCACCACCACCACCACACACACACATACACACAATCCCAGCGCACCCTCTCTGGGAACCACACAGACGGCTGCAGCCACACGCCCCTGCCCCCATCTGCCCCAAACTGTGGCCCCCAAACTCAGCCTCATCCCCAGCGCTCCATTGTGTGCGTAGGTAGTAGCTCAGCCGGGCTATTGTCTGGCCGCGCTCCCCAGCACGGACTTTATGCACAAACAGACGACACAGCGGCGCTGACAGAAGAGACAACAATGTCCCCCCCCAAGATCATTCATAAACACCCTGAATGGGCCCAGTGGGCTCACGGTAAACAAGGGCCTCTGTGACGTTCACACCGTCAACAGCAGCAGGGCTGACATCTGCCCTCCAGGATCAGGTGTGTGTGTTTCTTATGGAGCAAAAACCTTCACATGGAAAGTGGGGGCCATGTGACAGGGCTTAGCTGCAGGGTGACGAGCTGGGATATGTGCAGAGTAACTCCACGGTGGAATAAAACATTCCTGCCAGCGCAAAGCCGAGCTCATTTGTGTGTGTGTGTGTGTGTGTGTTTGAAGGTACTTGGGAGAAGTTGAGAGGGAGGAAAGTTGTAAGTGTCCACCACCTCAACAAGGCCAGCGGTGGGAGCCCTTGACCTCTGAGGGGACGGACTGCCAGAGACAGCTGGTGTGGCCTGTGTTTATTTATTTATTTGTGAACAAAAGACAGGTGGTCACACTTGAAAAGGGCACACAAACAGTCACGCGTGCACTTGTGCACAGGCGATGTGCACGCGCACACACACACACGCTCAGGAAGTTTTCTCTCTTCATATTACCGCCCATGCATCATCCGTGTTGTCTTCAAGGAGAAAACAAATCACGTGGTTGAAGAATAATAAACATGACGTTCAACCTCACTGGGAACATTTAACTACCGCGCCGTTCTGGTGATACAGAGCAGATAGTGTGTGTGTGTGTGTGTGTGTGTGTGTGTGTGTGCATAAATCCGTATCAATAGGCCTCTCACACCGGCTTTGCCTTTTTTGGTGCGGCTCGCCCGTGACAGTGCCAAGACAGCGTGTCCTTGGTCCACTGTACAGCTGTCACTTACTCACACTCGTTGACGCATATTTATAGCAGCAGCATCACTGGGCTCGACGCTCGCCTCAGACCACAGCTGGTCCCCAAAAGAATGGCTGGGAGACAAAGCCACGTGCTCCCGCTGGCCGACTGCAGTTGGTCCTGTCTGGGGCGCTGTGGGTGATAATGTGCCCCCACCCCTCTCCCCCCTCCCATCTCTGTGCAGACACACGAGCACCAGCGAGAGGATGAGGAGCGTTCTGAGCAGACAGCTGCAACCGCCTCCTTTTAGACCTACAGGAACACCGAGTGGACATCAGCATCCGTCGCCATGGACGCCGACTACAGACACTCTCCAACCTGAAGCAACAACCGTGGGGGGAGTGAAGAAACTGAGTTTGTCCATCCTGAGACGGAGAAACTGACAGAAATCAAACCAAACATTGTGAAAGTTTCATCTTAGGAAGTTTCTGCAGAGGTTGAACAAATAGTTCTCTGGAAGAAAGAAAAACAACTGGAGAGTTCAGATTCCTGCCTCAGCACATCTGTTCCATCACCTGAAATGAATGAAGTTTCCTTCAACACACTCACTTCTTCTATCAACTAGTGTGGTCTGAGCGGAAATCGACCTCCTCTGATAAAACAGCAGCAGATCGTTGGAGGCAGGGAGACGACTTCATCTGAAAACAAACAGAACTTGTATTTTTTTTTAATTATTCCATTGTTCTGATGCTTTTTTTATATAAATTACTGAAGATTTTGTTTTCCAACTCCAGAGATGCTCAGTGCGAGTTCACTCAGACATTTGAAACAGGAAACGTATTTCATTTACAATTTTCCACGAATAAATATTCAATATCTAACACTTTGAACGGATTTAATAGCTCAAACCTGCTGCTTGATGATTCATTTAATGTCCGTATTTCACAATGACCTGCATTTTACACCAGGTGTACATGTCATTTGTTCAAACGTGAACGTTACTCCTGTGAGTGGACACGTCCTTTGATTTCCTTAAATCCTCATCAGGAAATGCGCAGACAACTCGACGCCTCGCTTGCCAGCAGCTGTCTGTTCAGCCAGCCAGAAATCAAGCGGTGCCTTTGGACACCAACTGCAGCGCTCCCCACAGACCGGAGCCACAACTGGCCTGCTGAGCAGGGATGTGACTCACAGCCACATTCACAACCAGCTCCAGGAAGTGCACTCATCCAAGCTAATATCTATTACAGCATGTCATGTGACTGATTTCTATAACACGGCGCTGAGGCGCTCTGCCATCAACAACAATTACTCAGCAAACAACACCTGACCCTGAAAGCACTGACGAGTCAGGACAAAGCGGTGACGCTGCTTCAAGGTCACGTCCAGCAGAACAACCGGGGCCAAGTCGTCTGCAGCAGGAGCCGCTGGTCGTCTGAGTTCTAATAATCTGATAGCAGCTTCTCAAGGTCGGACCGGCTGGAATTTCATTACCTTGTCTGAGCAACACACACACATACCTGACTGGAAAAAAAAGGCTAAATGGGAGCAAAATGTTCTTTCATTGAGAAAGCAGAATGAACGTGGGAAGAACTTTTCCCCTCAAGTCCTTGAAGTGTGCTGCCATCTACTGACATATGACTGTAACTGCAGTCTGAGACTCAACAGAAAATAATGGAAATATCTACTGAGACCCATGTACTTAAAGATCTAATTAACTGGTCTGGATGTCCGGCTGTATAAAAAGAATTCAAGTTTATTTCTTCATAATTATGTACTCATATATACAAACACACAAACATTTTGATCATGTAAAAAAAAAAAAATCATAGCTATAAAAGTCAGTCGTAGTTGTACATCATGTGAGGTAACCACATAAATTCAAGCATATACTCCAATTCATCCGCCCGCCGTCCTTTACGTTGAGCAAGCGCAGCAGAGGACTTCGTCGTATCGTCCGCTGTAACTGTGGAACAGAGACAAATGATCACCTAGGTTTTAAAACATCTACAAACAAAAAAAACAAAAAACAGAAATCAATTCTGTAATTTTTATTCTGGTGTTTTGTATTGTCTTTTCTGTTAGAGCTTTTTACTGTTGAAGCAGTTTTCCCATTTCTTGTTTCTGATGATACATTTGCTGTGTGTTTTAATGACCTTTTAAAAATTGTGCTGCTTTTATTGTTTCTCTTGATTGCATGTTCTGTTGTGAAGCACATGTGCATGCACACACACACACACACACACGATACAAAATGTTTCTGACGAGACTTTAAACTGTGTGCACTCGTTCCTGCAGGGTCTTAAACACACCGAGGACACCTACTCTATGATGGAGCAGACGGAGCAGCAGAGGACGCAGCAGCTGGAGCACAGCCGGGTGCAGGAGGAGCACGTTAGACGGTCGCACTGTGAGCAGCATGTGAGAGATCCCTGGCTCTTCTGACACACGCAGCAGCCTGAGAGAGCAGCCGACGGACCTGGGCGCAAAAACACACAGCTCTTTATCACACAGGATGAACACTGAGCTTTGACAGGAAGTGAGCTAACCATTAGCTTGTTCTACGGATGACAGAGCCTGAGTGACCAACAATAGATGGTAAGTCACACACACGAGAAATTGTGTCTGACCTCCGTTTCCATTGACACACTATTTTATAATGACACTCATTCCTAAAATAAAAGTCTCAATCAACCTTTAACACCGACGCATTCTGACTATCACGTGACTTAATTAGCCAATCAGAGGCTGGTACCGTGGGTGCTGAGGGAACCACTGCAGCACGTTAAAGTTGCTCATAGAAATACTGTGAAATATGAGGTGTGTAACAACTTGTTAGCTGTATGTCAAACAACTTACATTTTACAACTTACAACAGTTTGACTCCCTACGGTCCTGCATACAGATGAGTTTGAGAGACAACCCCACCCTAACCCATTCTGGGGTTAGGGTGGGGTCAGGTTGGGTTGGGATGGGGCAGGGTGGGGTCATGATAGCTCAGGGTCAACCAGGTGCTCACCTTGTGCTCTGGCAGCCTTCGTCAACCTCCCGTCATGTCCGATCAACGTCTGGCCTCTCAGCAGAGTCTGGCTGGCGGCAGCTGGGCCAGTGTGTCCGGTGGACCGCGGTTCTGGGCTCGTCTCATCTCCTGTCCATATTTTACCAACCACAGCCTTGGCTCCGTTGAAGAGTAAGGCTTTTGTTTTCTCTGCAACCGGAAGGAAGAAATACATCATGGACAGAATCGAAGTGACACTCAGCTGACCGCCGAGTTAGCGTTTGGTCACTCCCCAACTCCCCTGGATCGACGATCGGCGAACAAGCTGTCATGAATTGACAACGACTTTGACTTGACAGTTGTTTGGTCAGTCAGGTCAACTAGTTCTGGATGTATAAACTGTTATTTTTATGTGTAGAGGTGATTTGTTTGCGCCTGCTAAACATGGCGAAGCTAACGTTAGCTAACGCAGTATGCTATCCTCTAACGCACTTACCGTAGATTTCATTCTTGTACTTGTTTCCAAACACGCTGCAGTGGCTCAGTTCCTGCTGTCCGACATGTATTTTGTATTGTGACGAGAAGGTTTCCGAGAAGGGATACGTTCGTTTTGGCATGTTGGCTGTGGAAAACTCCCAAACACCCTTACGCGGTCACACTCGGTAGTTGCGGGAAAACGGCAAGGATGAAGTGAGGGAGCCAATCAGACGGACCCTATATGGTCACGTGATTTATTAAAAAGCCAATCAGATGATTGTCCCACTGTCACGTGATATTTTGTGGCGAAATACCGTGGTGCCTTCAGGATCAGTCAAAATGACTGTAATTTACATATTTAACACATTACAGCGTTAAACCGGTTGAACGCACCTTTGCGCCTCGACAGATTTAACTGAGACACGTTGAACATTATTTTTCCATAAATAATGATCGCTAACAAACTGAAGATATTGAACTCTTCTTGCAGTTTAGATTACAGTGGTATACCCGTAGTCCCATGACACAAATAAATAATTGCGTTCATTGCTCATGTACTTCAATGATCTGTAAAATATTAAATCGTGATGTAATGACCTCCATGCCAGTTTGTGTGAATTGTTTCTGTTAAATAATTTATTTATACGAGAATGATGGAATACGAAGCATATAAAGTTTGAATTCAGAGATTTAGCCACAAGTGCAAAGGTTACACACAAATATATTGTTTATTTACTGGTCAGGAGATTAGGATCTTAGGTGATGAAAACACACATGTGCACTTCCATCATTTGGGAGAGAAAGGTTTCCTTAGAACATCTGGATCATGCTCTCTCTGGACTTTCCAACGCCAACCCACTTGACTAAAGGAAAAAAAAGGTAAAATTAAAAACCATCAAAACTCTTTATATTGATGATAACCACCAATCATTCTATTTGTCGATCGACCCGATTCTAATTGAAAGAAAGAAAACAGTGCCATCTACTGGAAATGTATTTGAATGACAGTTTGGACTGTCGCCTCAAACCTACTTGGAACTCCGATGTGGTTCTCAATGAAACGGATGTAGTTCTGTGCCTTCACTGGCAGGTCGTTCCACTTCCTGACTGCAGCTGTGTCTGTCTTCCAACCAGGAAAAGTCTCATATTCAACTTCCACTTTGTTCAAAACGTCCATGTTGGCTGCGATTGAAGGAAAAGAACAAAGTCTGTGTCTTTAACGGCGTCTACTCGTATCCTTCAGATAAAGGAAACTGCTTCGTGTCTGTGTCTGTGTCATGTTGCCTGTTCTGGTAAATTACCTGGGAAATGGGGAATTCTTTTTCCATTGAGTTTGTAGGCAATTCCAACCTTGATTTCGTCCAGCACATCCAGAATGTCAAGTTTTGTCAAAGCAATGCTGTGGGAGGGGTAACGCTTTGTAAGCCGTGCTTTGTCTGATTATTTCAAAGTTTGGTCAAACTGAGCCACTCACGCTGTAAAACCATTGATCATGTGAGCGTATCTGACGATGACAAGATCCAACCAGCCGCAACGCCGCTTCCTTCCTGTTGTAACACCCACCTCATGACCCCTCGTCTGCAGCAGCTCGCCTACGGCCTACAAACCGCACGAAAAGAAACCTGTTACTTCTCTGCTCCGGGACCCAGCGTGGCTTCAATCACACAGAGGAGACTCCGGGGTCCGAGGGCAGAGGTTGAGTGTTTGACATGTAACATGACCTGAACTCTGGACCTAAATTTATCCCTGTGAACATGTGACCTGCAGCAGAGGTAAAGAGTCTGTCTCTCACAAATTTGGACAGCTGTACTCAGCCCCCCCCCAATCAAAGGCCCCCCCTCCCACTGCATCGACCACATAACCATACACAAAATACACATCAGGGGCTTATTTTACATGTCATGTGCTTTAAGATTGGACAATATGTAGTTTATAAGTTATGTCACACACACACACACACACACACACACACACACACACACACACACTGAATGGACACCGTAGCATCCAGTCACTTGCAGAGTAAATTTTAAGTAAAGTAAAGTAGAGGGCCACATGAAGGACACACAACCATTCAGTCACATCCACACACCTGCGGACAATTTACAGTGACATATCAACCTCAGCATGCTACTGGAGGTGGGAGGAAGACGGAGTACCTGGAGAGAACCCATGTAGACACGGGGAGAGCATTCAAACTCCACACAGAAAGACTCCTAGGGTTGATCTGGGGACCGTCAGTGGTGACAGTGCAAACTACTGCATTTCTTTCTTATGTTTTATCTTTTTTCAACCTTGTGTTGAGCGAACGCCGTACAGAGTGTCGTTGTACTTGCATATTAAGGGTGTAAAACGTTGCTTGAATAAACAAGTCTTGTCCGAGAAGAATCCATATCCATATGACAATGTCATATGACGGTATAATCCGACAGTGAAAACCAGAAAAGTTTGAAAAAAAAAAAAAAAGTACTTACAGGTACAAGAAAAGAGAAAGTAGACGCCACTGTAACAGATTGATTTTTTTGACAAAAGTCTTACATTGAGTTGTTCTGTGGGGAAGGCTCCTATGCCCACGCGGGTGGTGTAGGCCTTGGCCACCCCGAACACATCACCAATATTCAGCGGAGGGATGCCCAGGCCGGTGCACGCCCCGCCCACAGTGCAGTTTGATGATGTCACGAATGGATATGTGCCTAGACAGAAGAATTAGGACATTGCATCCGTGCTGAGGTTGACAGGAATGTGTTTGTTCTTGTTTTTGTTTTTTTTACTGCTGGTTGTCTCACCAAAGTCAATGTCAAGGAGAGCAGCATTGGCCCCTTCAACCAGGATTTTCTTTGGAGGACCGTGAAGAGCCTCGTACATGTAATAGACTCCATCTCTGACCATCGGCCGCAACCTCTCGCTGTACTCCTGCGCAGGAAATGCGGTTACGTTGGCATCCGTGACGACAAACATCACTTTGAAAAATATCTACCTTTAACTTTTTCAGTTGGTCCTCAACATCGACTGTCAAGGACGGATACATGGACTGATACTGGTGGACCAGGTTCTTGAACCTACGGGGATTCACACACACAGACGTCACGCGGCTGCAGCCAAGTGAGCCTCAGGGTGCAGTTCCACCGGCACCTGGTAGAGAAATCCTTGAAGTCGCCCAGAAGGTCACAAACACGCAGACCGGTGCGCGACGCTTTGCTGGAGTACGCAGGTCCGATGCCCTTCTTGGTCGTTCCAATGCTGCGATCAGACGTTTGGAGAGATTACTTGTGAAGGAAGCCCACAGGTGGAAGGAATGTCAGGCCTTACTTCTTTCCCTCCTGAGCTTGTCTTTCAGTTTCCTGTAAGCCATCGACGACCTGGTGGAAATCGAACACTACGGAGAAACGTGAGCCCAATAAGACAAATCCATGTGAGGCCCGAATGTGTCGCAGCTGTACGCACCGATGTGAGCTCGGTCTGACACGATGAGCCTCTTCTCCCAGCCCCTCAGACCTGAGCGGAGGGGGGAAACGTCAGGTTCACGCGAGCGGCCGTTCACACGGACACGCGACTCGTGCGAAAGTACCTTTCTTCTCGTTTTTATCACCCTCCTCAAACAAGCCGGGCAGATGTACGACCACACCGTTACCTTCACACAGAGAGAGGAGAGGGTGAGGAAAGCTGGGGGAGATGTCTGCGGCGCCACGCCGTGGTTTTTACCGATGAGCGACGTGCTTTTGGGGTTGATGATCCCACTGGGGAGAAGGTGGAAGTCGTACTCCTTCCCATCCACCACCACCGTGTGTCCTGCGTTGTTGCCCCCCTGTAAGTCACGTCACAGCTTTGTGAGCATGTTAACACCCGCAGGAGAACATGAGGCCGTGTCGGCCCGCCTGCTCGGAGACGTGCGACACCGATAAGCCCCCCCATCTTTTTCCAATTCACAGAGCTTTTCCGAGCACCTATTTTAGCACACTGGGCTCGGTGCTGGTGGATTCTCCAGCGTGTTGCCCCGCGGCTCAGACCTGGCCTTCTCACATATCAAGCCACCCTGAGAATGTGACCTCGCTCTGCTCCAGGACGGAGGGCGGGGCCTGCAGGCTCCAGAACACCGGGTACTAAGTCCAGTTAGTGGACTGGCAGCGTTTCACAGGCGGAGTGACCTCTGAGTCGGGACCAGTGTCTTATATAAGAGGACAGACGGAGGCTGAAGTCAGTGTTGTATTTGACTGACCATCACACCCAGTGTTCTACCACATATGAAGACAACAGACGATTAGTTCAAACTCTGGAGCAGTGACGTGGTTTATTACAGCTGAGAGGTGTCAACTTGTTGCTCAGTAACAGGGTTCCTCTCTCATCCATCTGCACAAACAACAACAACAACAACCATCCCATCTACCTGACACCTGCAGACCACGTCAGCTTCAGTCGCCAGCAGGTCCACCACCTTCCCTTTGCCCTCGTCTCCCCACTGAGCACCGAGCACCACCGTCACTTTGTTGCCCGCGTCGTTGCGCGGCCGCTTGACTCCGGCGGCGGCGGGCGGGTTGGAGTTCTTGTGGTCTTTGGCCGACCAGCTGAGAGACATGTCGGCGGCGGAGGTCTCAAGAAGACTAAAGCTGTCTCCAGGAGGGGCAATGCCATATGTGTAACGTCCCCGGGGCTGATGATGTCAGAGGCGCGCAGCTGCTGCTCGGTGGCGACTGAGTGGAGGATGGAGCCACGTTAACCCGTTACACACCTCCGGTCCGCTGCAGGAGGTCCTCCTCCTCCATCTGCTGCTCCTCCTGCTGCTGGTGGAGGGTTAGGTGGTGGTTCTCGTCCTGCTGCTTGTTCTTGTTCTTATTTAAATTTACACAATTGTCCCTTTTGTCCCTCTTGTTTCATTGTGTAAATGGATGAAATAGAAATAATACCAAATAATATTAATACAAATAACTCACTTTTCAAATAATCATAATCAGCCAGTTTTGTTTCATTAATCTGTCATTTTTATGATACTATGTTTTTAATGAATGTAACTATTTTTGACCTTATTTTATGAAGCTTTCTTAATAGTAGTTTGTAAATAGGTAAAACGAAATAATTCATCTGAAATGTACTTTTATTAAAATATACCCAACATTAAAAGTTACAATCCAGTATATAGCTTGTGTTATTTCAACAATAAACAGCTGAGACAAACCCAGAAAGAAGTTGAAATCGTTTTTTGAAATTGAAATCAAATACAGTCGAGCACTGCATCTCTCCATCCTCTAGGCTCAAAGATAAATAGCTTAAAGCAAAACACGTCCACTAGATATGACAACAATTATACAAAACATATAAAGCATATTGAACTTTTTTTTGGAACAGTTCAGAATTAAAACTACAGTTCATTTAAATAAAGTGACATGTTTACATGCGTTCCGCAGAGACTACAGAAACAATTCATTGCAACAGGAAGACGTCTGCATCCTCTTCAAGCAGCCAGCACTCGTCGTCTCACAAAATAAAACACTGTAGTCCGTCCACAGCTCATTAACATTTTCTTTTTCCTCTGGATTTTCTTTTTCTGGAATCACCTAGGGGAAAGAAAGCGACGAAAATGAGAACATGGAATGAAAAGTAACTCAAATATGATCAACGTTATGTCTACTGGCACTCTCATGACTAGACTGAGTTTGAAAGGTTTACGTTCGGTGTCATTAAAACATTTTTAATGCATTTACGTCACACATAACACTCCACTCATATTCACAAAGCGGTTTACAGGAAGCACATGAGACTGGCGTTAGCAAATCTGCTGAGTCGGTGGGAAATGGACAAGAAAATATGGAGGAGACACAAGAGTGAAAGGAACTCGATGGTGTCACAAATTACAATAGAGATCCTGAGATCAGAAAGTCTTAACCACTGAGTGAAGAGAACTGGGTCTGGGTTAGTTTGCCCCATTAGTCCCCTCCAGGTTATAATAAATAGTTACTGTTACTGTTCAGAGTTACTGGCCTGATGGACAACAAAGCTGTTAAAGAGCAGAGTGTTAAAAAGCTGGACGACACAGACACATGAAATCCAGATTCCGGTTACACCGACAAATGATGTGTTATTTGGGACAAAGCGCCAACGGTGGTTGACTCATTAGGATGATGTTCCTGCTTACAGTTTTGCCATCCAATCGATCGGACCTCCCTCACTGCAACACACAGCCTTTTTTATGTTTAGTGTGTCCTTTTCCACCTTGTGTTTTAGAGAACGGAAAACAGAGCGTTCAAACAAAGGGACCATCCATGTAACATACAGTCATTACATCTGCATTATCCATTCTCTTTAATAAAACGTAGGAGACAGAAGTCAGGTACTAAAATAGCCCATACATAAAATATAAAATGCAAAGTGTAAGAAAAATAAAAGAAAAATGGATCTCCCTTTAAGACATGTCAAGAGACTAGCATTCCAAACATGAGCTTTATTTAACTTATTAGATAATTTACCTGGATTACTCTTCTTTTTGTTTCGTTTAAAGAGACTCGACTGTTTCTTTGGTTCGGGTGGAAGCGACGGGGACACGGCTTCAGAGCCTGACGGCAGGTCCTCTGCTCCCAGTCCGTCGGGGACGTCACACTCCTGGACGCTCTCACTGAGAGTCTTGTCATCGCTTTTAGCGTCTGACTGTTTGCCGCCGTCGACCTCTTCTGGGCCAGGTGCGTCTGGAACGATGCGGTCAGGCGCTTCTGGACCGGTTTGTCCTACGCAGCCGCGTGTAACCTTCATGTCTCTATCAGGTTCCGTCTTCTCTGTGTGGTCAACGTTCATGTCCGCCGGCTCTCTGGGCGTCAGCTTCTCAGGTTCCAGGCTGGAGGTGTCATCGATCAGCTCAGAGTCTGACGGGGAAGATGGGCAGAGGACACCGGGCTCGGTGGCATCTCCTGAGAAGCCGTTTGTGGGGGGACACTGTTCTTCTTCTGTATGAGAGGGGCTAGTAACTGCAGCTTTCTTCCAGTGCTGCCCCTCCTGCAGCGCTGCCGGCGCTGGCCCATCGGGCTGAGTCTCCCCTGCCGGGCTGATGAGCCCATTCAGCTCGCCGGCGCTGGCCTGGTGACCCTCTGTCTGAGGCTTGGTGCAAGCGGAAGTGGTGGCTGTTTCTGCGGCTTCTTCGCCGACAGGCTTCACACTTGACCCTGAGGGGGAGACGTCGGTGGTTTTCAACGGGAAATAAGGACAATAAGGATTATTAAGACATGAGAGCAGACTCTGGGAGGGAAGCAAAGGCTAATGCAGCTGCACGAAACGCTAGAGCGAGCGGGCTCAGGGCCATGACAGACACAAATAAGAAGCGAGGCTGATGTTCGTGGGGAAGAGGCGCAGGAGTGGAGCTAGGAACTGTGGATGGAAGCCACAGTCTCTTGTCCTTACCAGGTGGGCAGGTATCCCTACGAATTTCACTAGAAGGGAGGCTTTCCGAATCGCACCTGGGCCGGGTCTTTCTGAGGCTGAACCCTTTCCTGATATCCTCCAGCAGGTGGTCGATAATGCAGCCGTCGTTCTGCGGCACAAAGCCTTTCTTGACTAGAAAGTCAGAGTGGCAGCTCGTTAGCACGCAGTCACAACAGAAAAACTCAGGCGTTGTTCCAGAAACTTACCTATTTTGCCGTTTTCTCCCTTCTGTCTCTTTGACTCTTCCTCGGCCAGCTGCTTCTTTCTCTTCTCAGCTTTGGCCGCCTGCTCCTTTCTAGTTTTATTGTCCTGTTTTCGTGAAAAAACGGTCGTCACTCACTGCCAAGGACGAGCCGTACGAAACAATTTGTCCTCGTATCACTTTGGCAGCGGCATGTTCATGTGCTCACAGTCCAAACACACCAGACGGGGCAGCATGTGACCATCAGGAGGTGTGGGTCACTGAACCCGACAAACAATGACTGTCACCACCAGTAGCTCGGATGATTTTTAAAAAGACAAATCCTTCCTGACCTTCAGCGCCTTGATGAAAAGTTCTCGGAAAGTCCTGATGGTTCCGAAAAGTTCCTCCAGCGACAGCTGGTTGGCATCCTCACATAGATAGACGGCCAGCTCGGTCCTCTTCCTGTCGATGTGAGTGAACCGTCCACTCAAAGCGCCGCACGCCTCCACATTCTCCTGCAGCAGAGACACGACTTGGATCCAGCGTCTTAATGCCCGATCCCCATTTACTGCTCAAATCAGATTTGTTTGTTTGTCTGTTCACATTCCATCTTTAAATGTGTCCTGTCCACGGATCGCTGTGTGAACAGCTCCTGAAGTACACACGGAAGCGAACACGACAACGAGCGCGGCAACCACTAGTCTGACGTCAGTCTGTGGTCGGATGATGAAAACGATGTGTGGCGGCAAATCTGTGAGATAGTTCTCTGAGGAGCAATCAGCCCAACGTGCACACAGAGGAGAACGTGGACGAGGTGTCAGAAGAGTGGTGGGATGGAGGTGTCACGGGTTTCATCACATTGGTTAGCGCCTCTCCTGCTCTCACTCCGGCCCCCGCCTGTGAGACTTAGAGTGTCAGGATGATGTCAAAGTCGCGGTCGCATTTAAAACAAACAAAAATGGGATATGTATCTGTATACAGGTCGCTGGTAACTGCAGTGTGAACGCAGCCGGAGAGAGTTCAACGCCAGCAGCAGCAGCAGCAGCTCACCTCAAGGACTTTGGCGTACTGCTCCTTCACCTCCTCCACGGACTTGTCCACCTTCTTGGCCGTCTCGTTCAGTCGCTTCAGTAAAGCGTTGGCCTCCGATTGGACAGAGTCCAGATTCACTCTGAACACAAAGCACAACATCTCTGTGTGTAAGATGCGCTTCACAAACGGGGGCTTACGAGGTCCGAGGGCGCTGTACCCTGCAGCTTTCTGACAGATCTCTATGTCGTCGGGCAAAGCCAGCAGCTCCGGGTGGTTCGCTTCTGCTTCCTTTGCAACACAAGAGTTGATGAAATCGGCTCAGGACAGAGGAGAAGAAACAGAACCAAACAGTGGCAGCCATGTTGGTTTGTGTACCTCCAGGATGTGATGGAGCAGCGTGATGCGGCTCTTGTTGGCCTTGGTCTCCGTCAGCTTGAGCAGAGAACTGATCTTGAACCCCTCGGCGTTCCCTGTGTGACTTCCCTAAAAGTAAAACAGATCTCAGTCTACGTGTCGGCGACAACGGAAAGAAAAAAAAAAAAAAGGACACAAGAGAGGTTCTTACGTAGTTGAGGAAATTGCCCACGTCAAGGATGAGTCTGCAGAAACTGGGCATGAGCGTGCTCATCTGGAGCGCTGGGAAAGGGGTCAGAAGGTGTTAAAGTCAGCGGGCGGAAGAGTCCGGATGTGGAGCGGTGAGGGCTTACACTCGCAGGCCTCCTCCACCAGTTGGACTTTAGGTTTGAGCATTTCCAGCACCGACGCGGTTTCCTCACACAGCAACATGCACTCGATCCTCAGCTGATAGCTGCGAGCGGGGGAGAGAGCACGTCCTCAGCACGGATCTTCACGCTCATGCATCAACGTTCAGAGGATTTACCATGGGACCGTGAGCAGAGCGGTGTAGAAGCGGTCGACGTTGGCCAGCTTCTCCTTTTCTCCTTGATAGGACTTCAAGTTTTCAATCTAAACAGGACGACATGAGGGCAAAGTGTCTCAGGGGGCAAACGGAGAAACGATGCAGAGGTCAAACCTCAGCTCGAACCTCATGCTTCTCTGGGAGCAGCTTCAGAAGCTGCTTCAGCACCTCCACGTCAAACCTGCTACGATCGCCTTTCTGGATCATGGCGACAAAATCCTCGTTCGAGCTGGACAGAGAAAGTTCTACACATGAAGCAGGAAACGCAGCAAGAACACGTGGAGAAGTTAAATCAATGCGTCTTACCATTTGAACTGCTTCAGGAATATGTTCACGTTGAGGTTTTTCTTTGGATCAATGAAAGTAATCTGTGGAGACAAAGGTGTGATGACGCGGGTACCGAGCGGATCCTGTCCTCCAGTCGAGTGCTGACCACACCAACCTCTTTAGGCTCCTTCTTGACAGGAGCAGCTGCCCCCTTGTCTTTGTGCTCCGTCACCGGGAGACAGAACAGCTGCTCGATGCTGTTGTAGTCCGGCTCCCGAGGAAGAGGATCGTTCTGAACCGAAGCCCACATGGACGGACCATCTGTGCGTGTGACAGGCAGACGAGAGGAAACTGTCACCACCAGCTTCATTCTGCCCAAAACCCAGATCACGTCTCGTCCCGCTAAGTGCCACTTCATTTTCAACCGAGAGATAGAGAAATTCTAAATCTTGCCAAGAACGTCTCATTTCTAGCCATAAAATCTCTTTTCACTGAAAATAAGACTCATCACCAGACATTTTTTTTTTTAGACGTGAAATAAGCAGAAAAGTCTTTTCTTATTACAAGCACGAAAAAAAACCCCAAACTTGCTCCTTTGGCAGATTTTTCTGCTCGTTTCAAGGAAAAATGTGCTCGAAATAAGTAAAAACAAGTTAGCTTATCAGCTGAAGTATCTTAGACATCTTGATTAGAAATAAGAGGAATATTCTTGTAAGATTTTGAATTTTTCATTGCAGCTTTAGCCATCTTTAGCCAGTATCTGCATTCAAAGGTGACATGTTCCCTCACCAGTGACACTACGGAGCTTCTGCCAGTTGAGCTTCTTCATCCTCAGAGTGGGACATCGGTTGGCCTTGGTGGGGGCGCTGCAGCCCAGGATGTGGCTGCTCTGGGCCACGATCATTCCTGGGGGAGGAGGTGGTGGAGGAGGCATGCCAGGTAAGAGTGGTGGAGGTGGTGGTCCGCTGCCAATACCCAGTAGGGGAGGAGGCGGCGGCGGGGGGGGCATGCCCGGAGCAAAGGGAAGTGGTGGTGGCGGCGGAGGCAGTGGCATTCCAGGCATGGGAGGAGGAGGAGGTGGTGGTGGTGGTGGTGGAGGTGGTCCACCAAGTCCTCCGGGCAGTGGAGGAGGAGGAGGTGGGCACTGGTTAGACATCTGGAGCTGGGGCACACACATACTTGGGGGTAGAGGAGGAGGTGGTGGTGGTGGAGGAGGAGGAGGAGCACACAACGGCACCTGAGAGGACGCTGGGCTTTTGTCTAGCTTCTCTTTGACCTCATGACCCAAATCGGTCTGCACAGCTTTGTCCACTCTGAACAACGGCCCGTCCACTTCATGGCGTCCCTCACAGCTCTTCCCCTTGGAGAACATGAGACGCTCCATGATGTTCTCCAGGCACCCGGTCTGAGCTGGAGTCCGAACAAAGACACACAGAGTGAACAAACGCTTGGACCCTCTGACCCGCCTCTCAGACGTGTTGACTCACCGTCCTGAGCCAGCAGTATGGCTCTGTTGGTGACGGCCTCCAGAGCCAGCCAGATATCTGATCGGCTCGGCCCCAGCACCAGCAGCGCCTGCAGGATGGACAGCAGCTGGAGCGAGGCCGGGGAGCTGCTCACCTGGACGCACAGGAAGAAACACATCATGGCTGATCATCGGCCATCTAGGGGATGGGGAGTCCATGCTAAGAGAAGCTAGCTGCTCAGTGATGAACACCTTGTTGAAGAGCGTGGTGAAGACCTCCAGGTGATTGCTCATGTCGATTCCTCCGTACAGTCGCAGCAGCTCCTCCTCATCCTCGGCCATCGCCTCTTCAAACGCTTCACATTGGATAATCAAGTCTTCATCGTCCTGCTCTCTGCACGACACAAACGTTGTCACGTGTCAGAGCCACTGCCATTAAAAAACAATCAATCTAATTCAAAACTCCAAAAACGAACGGAGCACTCACCTTAACTTTGGCAGAACGTCAAGTAACTGAAGACCTGCAAAGCCATAAAAACACAGACGTGGGCTTTTTTTTTTGTTTTGTTTTTTTTACAACACAGTCATGAGTTCTTTTGAAAGTTCAACAGCAAAGCCCCTGTCACCATGGAGGTATATGTTAGCTAGGAAATAGGCAGCAGAGCCCAGGTGAGCAATCACAGAGGAGGTGTGGTCAATCAAAGTGCTGATTGGTCCAGAGACGTAAGGCTGCAGCTTCATGGGCTGAGGTTTGATTTACAGAGCTGCAGCTGCGGTCGTCACTACTCTGAAGAAAGACAAATATTCATTTCTCTGTGGAGCTGTGGAATTCCCTCACAGATACACCAGGGGGCTGTTCCAGAGGCAGGTTCGGCGAAAACCTGTGTCACTTAAACTGAATCTTTTAACTAATTTCAGGATAAACAAACTCAGCTTTTTCAATAAACCTGCTCCCAGGAACGGGCCCCTGGTCTGGAGGACTTCTAAGGAAAATAGGTGGCTGGGTTTCCTTCAGCTGACTCTTTTTGTCTTCAAAACATCAATATCAAGTTGATTCAATCAGTGTGTTTCAATCAGTGTTTTCAAAAAAACGACAGTCAAATGTAAATTATTTACACTTCTCTTCACACACTTGAGGTGTGATGAGTTTTCCAGTATTTAGACACAGAGAGAACGAGGCCATTGGACTGTTCTTGGACCGACACATCTCGTCAGCGTGGAGGTGAACGCTCTCCGAGCATGTGAACCCACCTATGAACTCCTTCCTCATCTTATCTCTCTGCCTGAGGCCGTCTGTCCCAAAGATGAGGGAGTTGATGACGCTGAGGAGCGTGACCATGTAAGGGACGTTATCTGTGGCCTGCAGCTCATTCATGACGACACTGAAGCGATACTGCTGCATCTTCACCCCCTGGGGGACAAGTCAAAGTGTGAGTGGTCACAGATGAAGTCCTGGATACCAACTGAATGTTTGTTTTTTTTTTGCTTTTTATTGTATTTTATTATTTTAGAATTTCTGTTCAGTATAGTATGTGTGTTTATGCGTACATCTGCATGCTACTTTTGTTATATAAAGCACACATCACATTACGCTGGCTTTTTCTAAGATGCTGCTACTGTCGAGTTTGACAGAAACTGTTCAATGAAAAGTTGACGACAAAAAAGTGTGAGTGATCAGTGGAGAACTGCTGAAGACTTTGAAGCCGGTATTAAAACATGATCCATGGGCTGTGAGTGAATCAGCCTGCCTGTGATTCACGTCCCGAGACTGTTTCCACGGTAACAGCTCAGTTTACAAAGACATCTCAAAACAAAAGGACCAAGGTTGGATGCAGCAAAATCAAACACTGGAGGTTTTGCTCTGGATGACAATCATACTGTGTCAGTGAGAAGAGGAATGTGTTTGAGATGACTGCATCCACTGCTACTTGAATGAAATAACAGATTTATGGTGACAAAGAGACAATAAACTGAAGATATGACATGTTTATGTCACAATGTCATCGTTATGTAAGAGTTACTGCAGATAAAATGAAGAATAAAAGCAGCATTTGATGCCATATGGATACAGAACATCCTGGCCTGACTCGTATGTAAACATTCTAAAAGCAGGTGTAAATGGGTTCTCAGGCTCTTGAATGCTTCTCAATGCTCCTACAGGGGATTTCCTATCTAGAGTGATGATGTCAGATCATGAAATCCCACATCGGCCTTTAAAAAAAAACACATCTACTTGCCTTGTAGTGGTCCAGGGCGTCCAGAGCCAGACGATGGCCATCAGTGGAAAACATGCTGAGGGCCGCGAGCAGCTCAAACACCTGCTTCTTCACCATGGTGTTGGACGTGTCCAAAGCTGGGGAACATCACGACACACACACACACACACACACGCATCACTACGGGTAGATACTCATACCGTCCGTCGCTCTACGCCTTCCTCTTCTCACATGAGGCTTTGTTTCAGTGTCAGTGAACTTTGCCCTCAAAGGATGTGACGCCGTTCTACAGATAAACGTGTCTGTAATCCAATATTTGCCACACGGAGTGACACGACTGCTCCGTAGTCCCAAAGCATTTCAGCCGCAGAGGAACATGGCATACTTAGAATTATAGCATCAATCATTGTGTGTGTGAAAGAAGTGCAACTGTGTTTCTTTTGAATGCCTACGTACATGCTGAAGCATCGAACACAATATAAATACACATCATGTCACTTACTTCATTCCACTTAACTGTGTGGTTCAGTACTGTCAACTGTTTTACTCTCTTTCATTGCTGTGTGCAGTCTCTGAAAGTTGTTGGTTGTTTTTAAATTGTCATTCTGTTTGGCATCTTACACCGACAAATACTTGATATATAGATTTTGAAGTATTACAGTGTGATTCAACCTTGGGAGAGCTTCCGAATGTATCCCTCGTTCTCTGTAATGAAGTGGATCCCTGCTGCCGAGTTCATGACCGCACGAACACAGCTGACACAGGTGAGCTGCAGGATGGCGTCTGCGATGCGAGAGCACCCTCGGCCCGAAAGCCGGTCCAGCGCCTCCAGGAGGAGATCCAGACCGCTCAGCTCCAGGAATTGGACCATCCATGTCTGGTCGCTGCCCTCCAGGCGACGCTTTAACCCAGAGTAGTTCACCACGGTGGGAACCTGCAGCAGTCGGATGCACAGCTCTGGATCGGCACTCTCCAGGTTGGCCTCCTGCTGGGTATCGGAGTCCTGCGAGGAGCCCAGTCGACCCCGGACTGCCGCCCACTTCTTCTTCCCATCGGACTTCCCTGACATGTTGTCTGAAGGAGCTGTGGCGGAGAGAAAGATCAACACATAAGTTCATACATAAGTTGTTCTGGGCAGCAGAAGGTGTCAGGAGCAAAGGAAGCAGGCCAACAACAAAGCTTTATCGGAGGGGGAGAATAGGAAATGACAGCGCAGCACTTTGTGGATGACTAAAAGATATGTCAGCAGTCCAGTCATCACCAGCTATGCCAAACATTCCCACTTAATCCTGCATGAAAGAGAAGGGACTCAGCTCTTCGAGAGTTTGTACAAAAGGCCGGCTCATCGCGGTCTGGATAGCACAGTTGAAAACAAGAGCATACCGACTGTTTTTTCTTTTTACCCAGTCGGACTTCTTACTGTAGACAGTCAGCAAGACAGAGTAAGTGTCACTGAGTGACAGATCAGCTTCATGGAGAAGGAGCTGAGGACAGGAACGAATGTAAACACTGACCAACCAACCATCTTTGTGTGTCTATTTGTACATTATATATATATACACACACACACACACACACACACACACACACAAACACACAATAGACATACTAGTCATACAAACCTTCACTGGCTATCACACCAACACACATACACTCATTCATCCCACAAAGGTTCCTTTCACTCGCACAAACTCACTGCACAGTTTCCCCGTTTTACCAACCTGACTCGAAAATATTTGCACGCAACTTTTACAAGCACGTTCGGTTCCCACACTGACAGGACACCAGTTCAGGCCAAAAAAGGGGAAAGTCTAAATATATACTTTGTCCGAATTGTGGCACAAGATGGCGGTACGATTGGTCTCCTCCTGTCTCCTGCTGATGACTTCACATTTGGCAAAGATAAGAAACACAGATGAGATGCAGGGGTGAACGAGACAAAACACAATGCACTGCATTCATTCCATGAACTCTGACCTGCCTAGAAGGAATGATAGCACCTTCTGGTATTTAGACAACATGGAGCAATGCTTTCTTCCAGCTTTCTTTTGTTTTTTTCTTGCAATACACAAATGGAATTTCCGTCTTTGATGACACGATGATTCATAGGGGACAGAAGAACTGACTTGCTGTTTTAGATACTGTTTTTTTGCACTCTGAGGATTCAAGGTAAAGTGAAGCTTTTCTCACATATCCCGGCGAAGAATTCATCAGCTCCAGCAGCAGCATTTGTCCTGCTGCCAGTGTGAGAGTGTTACCGTGGCAGCAAGCAGAAAGACAATGGTCGATTACAAAAGGCCTTCTCATCGCTCCTCAGAGCTGTTTTCATGAGTCTCTACAGAATCAGTCGGAATGCTCCCCGCCCCCTTTCAGGGCAAGAAGTTGTACACATGATTTTATCACTCTGATTCAACAAAATTTGTTTTGTTTTTTTTGAGCGTGAGCAGGGATCAAAAGTTACAAGTTGTCGCTTGTAATCAGAGTTTTCACCGTCATGAGCAGTTGTCAAGCACTTAGGCTTCACTGACATTCAGTGAGAGGTTGTTCAGTGGATTCGTCCATACTTATGGCTAATTCCTATTAACTTTGCAGGGATGTGCGTGTGATCTGAGCAGCCGGGCCGCCCAGGATTGCTAAGGACTTTTGAGGAGGAAGGAAAGGACCCTCGTGGGACAGGAAACAAGATAAACATGCTGGTGTGACGCGCTCATGTTCCTCTTTCAGAAATTCCAGTTTCATACAGGATGTCGATCATAAGCAAAGGGAGACATTCTGATGGGGTACATCAGTGCTCCACAGTCACATTTGCATCTTGTTCCGTGCACTCCTGTAAAAGCTCCTGTCGTTTTCCTGCCTCGCCTGCCAGAGCTCCCACATGAACCACTAATAGCCGGCTGATTCAGGACAAGCCTACTCATCTGTCCTCTGCTTCAGACACCCACTCAGCAGCCCGCTTGGGCTCTACACCACTGCATAAACAAGAAACATCTCCTCCCATTTCCTTCCACTGAGATATGCAAAGCGCCTATTTGCATTTCTCTATATGTTGTGAATATCATTAACATGTATGAAGCGATTTAACTGGATTAAATCTCATGGAGTACTTTCAATATTGTACACACAAATACCAGTTTTAGCGGTGACATACAGGTATAATTGAGTTCAGGTGCAGGTCTCTGTGCCAGTGTTGCCAGGTGTGCTGCTATAATTATCGTATTTGTATGATAATTTGTCCCTGTGGACAATGTACGATCAATAATCTTCCAAGTACAATGACTTGATCGTTCCGTGAATGTCTAGTTGTAGCTGTTACACAGGAGGCCAAAGCAGTTACTGCTTCATTACTCACCAATCACGTACCTTTTTACACATCAAAGCAAACTTTTAAGTCGAGGTTCACAGGAAATGCTTGGAAGGTCGGTGTCAGAAGCCATTACTAGTCACAACACATAAATCTAAACTAACAATACAATCATCTTCTGGTACAATAATCCTACATTTCTCAGCTGGCAACACTGCTCTGTGCCCACCTTCAGGAGTTAGAACCTTGACGGGGTGGAGTGCTTTTATGTCTCCTGGTTTTTCCTTGACAGTCTCTAATGGGAAAGACTACGAGTGTCTGGCGGTGGGAGGGGTTTGGCATCCAGACACAAAACAACATTTGGGATGAAAGCCCATCTTATATTAATACTTGGTCAATAAATGAACCAAATACAGTTTAAAATAATAAACATAAGTCACACAAAATGATGGACAAAATGACAAAATGTGGCAGCAAAAATGTGGCGTGGGGGGAGGACAGTTTGGCCCATGGTTACATCCTTTGGACCAACATACAGAGATAAATAAGGTCAGACTTCAGATTTCCTAGGAATTGCTCAATGTTTTGTAGCATACACACTCATCACATGAAAAAACATCTCTGATGGAACCTGACAGAGGAACAGGAATGTAGGCACTCCCTGTCAGTGTAACTGGACTGACTATATGTGGTAACTGTGGTTTTCCTCTTTATTCTTTCCTTTTATAAGCGTTGTAAAATGTAGCATCAATCCATCACTTTACACTCTGTGTTCATCGCACTGTAAAGCTGCTTCGCAATAAAAACCTTTGAAATAACAAGTGTCTGGTGGACTTCCTTTGGCATGGCCATGACACGGAGCTGCCGCTCTATGGGCCCGTCTCGCACACACGACGACACCGGGTTCGGCCTTTTGCCAAAGAGGTCAGCGGCCATAGGCGATGGCTGAGTTGTAAATCACGCCAGAGATGGTGCAATACCATCCAGATATTGGCATTAGACTCCTGGAGGGGGGTTGGACTTTCTTTAAGTCATCAGGAGCGGGTGTGGTCGAGTGGTTCACCACCTTGGATCTAGTATGTGTCAACTGAGAGAAATCTGTGATGTGCCAAATGTGGGAAACAACCTGCTGACTCAACAGCTCTGTTGGGGGACTTCTACAGTTGCAATGAAGAAGAAACCTGGATTGGGTGGAGCCTGATCTTCAGTCTTAAAGTGCTGTTGTTATTGGACATTGAGCTATACATGAATAAGGCAGAATACAGCACCACGTTGGAGCATCAGGGTGTTTGTAGTTGTACCAGAACAACTTAGGCCAAAGGTCAATGATCAGCTTCGTATTTATATCTGATCTGATCTGATCTGCAACCGCATGCAGAGCGGTGCTGTCGACATTTCACCATCTGGTGGTGAGTTGGATCGAGCAGGATCTTAAATCCTGCCTGTGGAAGAAGTTATTACATAAGAGAGACGGGGCAGCAACCTTGGTCGGCTGCTCGACAGCTCCTGAGACTGCGGATGGCTACTAGAGATACAGGGACGACAGCAATGGCAGCTGGTCTGTGCGTTCTTGTTGGAAAGTCTGAAGTGGGTGGAGATGCTGCCACTTGTTTCTTCTTCTTCTGGGTGGATGGAGGAATACATTTCTACCCTGTTGGTTATAGACACCTCAGTACAAGGAATCAATGCCGTGATTCCAGTAGTTTCTCAGACCATCTGGTCCTCATTTCATTCGTGTCTAAACCTCTTTTCCCAGTTCTGGGAGGGACAGACATTCCTGCAAACACTACATCTGGGTGAAACAGTTCAGCCGGTGCAGTTATGACTTTCTGGTGTTTCTCACCTTGTTGTCAGACAAATGTTACGGCCTGAAAAACTGACATCCTCACTTCATGTTGATCCTGGCGACAGTTTTCCACCCCCGCGTCATTCGCAGCCTTCCTGCTTTCCAGGATAGGAATGTTTCTACGGACCATACGACTGCAGCTTCCAGTCAGCGAGACCAGACACCACAACTGCCTGGATCATTGCTTTGCATCTCTACCGATTCAAACTGAGACAGAAATAGCAGCACACATTGTGCAACATCCTCAATTTGCAACCGCGATTGCGCGTCCTCCAAAGAGAGGACATAACGGGACCGATGTCCGGTGGCTGGTCGAAGCTCACATCATCCTTCAGCTCCTCAGTCAGTTCTTACCTGGGTCTATTCCATGGATGGAAGAAGCGCGTCCTCTGGCGTGTTTCAGACGGGGGAACCCCGCTGGCACACAGACGATCTTCTTTCCGAACAAAACATGGCACAGCGACGGGATCAGAGATGATGTGCGTGTTCGCGTATGTGTGTGTGTGTGTGTGTGTGTGTGTGCGTGTGCGTGCAGCCAGCTCCGCTGTCCAGTCTCTTCGACCCCTGAGCTGAGCTGAGCTGAGCGGGGCTCCACTCACTTGTGGAAAAATTGCCCGTGTCAAGTAACAGCAAGCAATGCTGAACTGCAACTTCCGGCTGTGCCTTTCAAAATAACACTGCACTGCGACGGTAAGACAGGAAATCACTTTATTAAACGAGGTGCACTTTCTGTCCTGTCAGTTTTTCTTTTTCTTTGATTCATTTCTTTACAGTTTGAGAGAAAAGCTTAACACAGCTAGTTCCCACAAACACACATTCACTGGAGTTACAGTTAATTTTAAACGAATAGCTAAGTAGCTACAGTACCGTTAGCGGTGTTTACTACCCTCTGGTAGCAAACGCATCTTTTAGCGTTTTCCCCTCTATATTACTGTTCACTTACATTTATGGGGTGGAGAGCTTTGTGGTAACAAAAATAATAAAGTAGTTGTAATTTAGCTCACATAAGATTACCTGTTAATTTACTCACTTGGTGCTGACTACATGAAGAGGTGTTTTATTTTGAAGGCAGGCTACTCAGGGCTCTGCTCATGACGTGTGCTGCTGGTCTGTATGCTGCTGGCAGCTGTTGGTTCTGCTAAGTGGATCCAGTGGATGGGCCCTGACACCCCCCCCCCCCCCCCCCCCCCCCCATCCCCCTCTCCTTTTAACAGAATCCTGACATGGAGACTCACAGATGTAATCTCTTGTCCTTGTTTACATCACAGTGCATTGAAACATCTTCTACTTCATTCGACAAAGTAGAAGACAATGCTGCCACGAAGATGTCTTGAAAGTAAACCAAGTTGGGATGATGTAGACAGATAGACAGACAGATGGATACTAATAATAATCGACAAGAGAAATGAACATTCACACACACATATTACACATTACCCACACATTACTCTTCAATGTGTGGGTTTTTAACATTTCAGTCCAAATCAGATGGTTATGAAATGTTAATAGTGAGCAATATGGATGACTGGGAACTTGCAGGGCTGCATAGTGTTTTATTGTTGTAACTTTGGGATATTTGATGTCTTTGTTGTTCTGTCCATTGCTGTTTTATGTATGCTAGGGTTTTGTTTTGCTATGGATTAGCCACAGACTACCTGCAATACCTCATACCTGCAACTGGTTTGTTTCACGAATAGTCTGGGGCCTGCCAGCTAAACCTGTTGAACTAGAGCACCTTTAGATAGATAGATTATAATGGAGCTCCTATAATCCACACCAGCTCTTACAGATCCATACATACAAGTGCCTATTAAAACACATTGTGAATTCATCTAAAATGTATTAAAGTTTCGCTGTTTGAATTAAATTGCAGGAAAAAAATTATCTTTTTCATGATATTGCAATCGTTGGAAGTGCACGTCCATGTAATCACAGGCACTGCAAACACAAGCTTTGCTGCAATACTCTTTTCCTCTGGCAAACAATACGGGTGTGTCTAGTGCCTATGAGTGCAGGATTTAACGCCTCTGTGTTTGCCACTAATGTCCGGGGAGGAAACAAGGCTCATTACAAATGGCTGTTCATATTAGCACAGACACATCCTGGACGTTATCTTATCCACCCAGTGACCATGTTACAGTTCACAGCTGACAGATTGAATTTGCCTCCTGGTTCAGAGAAAAGGACAGCGGCTCATGTCAGGACGTGTTCCTGATCCTGCATCACTGTGGATCTCGCTGCCAACGTGGATGACACACCCACATCCTGGAAACAAGCAGCTAATGTATTTTCAAAATTATATTATATTCATTCATTCATTCATTCATTCATTTTCTGTTTGCTCCGGTTTCAGGAGCTGATCCCAGCTGTCAACGGACAAACATCAGGGTACAACGTGGACGAATCACCATGTCATCAGGGCCTCATGAAGGACAGATAACCTTTCACGCACTTGCACATCACGCATATACTGTATATGCTGAAAATGCATTTGTTATTCCACTCTTCGTCCACCAGAGGACCCTCTGACTTTGTTCCAACAATCAGAGGAAGCAGGGAGAAGTGCTGTGCTCAGGCGAATATTTAAACTGTTTATAGTGTGTATTTGAATAACTATTCAAAGCTCTAGGCAAATGGACAAAGGCCTTCCAGTATCACTTTTATAAACCCCTTTGCTCATACTCTTTTCAGTGACTAAAATGACAGAATTAATGAAATTATTCAATGACATCTTTGTTTGTTTTTTGATGTCAGTAAATTGCAATAGTGGGACAATATTTCCTTATACGTTAAAGAAAACATGATTTATTTCTCAGCTTGAAGATATCGCCACAGAGTTTCTCACACCAACACTACATTTCCCATTTCGCATTGCGCTGCAGCTGCGACATTTTGATGACGGTACACTCACGCGACCAGCCCAAACAACCAGTTGAACTAGCTAAACGTTATCATTTACATTCACTTTTGCGCCTTTTTCTCCTTAGTCCCGAATCTCTTCTTTTTTGGTAAAGATGTCTGGAAAGGCCAAGGATATCCTCCAGCTGGACCTTTATGGTCTGCTCGGGATTGAAATCACTGCTACAACGAAAGAGGTTGGTATATGCTAGCTGATAAGCTAGTATGAAAGGGATGCTTGTTTTCCAGCAGTAGGTTAACGCTGACTGTCACACCGATTCTAGTATTTTCGTGTGTGCGTTTGTGGAGAGTTGACATGTATATCGATACTTTTTCCAGTACTGTGAAATGCCACACGTGTGAGCTAAAACATTACAGACAAGCCTGTGACTGTTTACTCGTAAAGATGTTTTACATGTAACTGCCCACTAGGTGGCGACGCTGCATTAATTTAGTGTTTGTCTATTCGAACAAGAACGACAGTAACGGGCCTTGGATTTGGGGTCGGGGTCAGAAACCCATGTCTTTGAGTGCAAAGTAGATGGGAATGTAAGCATGATCTTAATTAACCAGGCACAAACAATGAGTGTTTAGATTCAAGATTAAATGGCAGAAATACTCAAATGATTAAAAAAACACCTGTAGCAGCCAAGTTAAAACCAAACGTAAGGCAAATTGCAGATGTCTTGTACTCATATGGTTTCATCATTGTCTTTTCTCAGAGAGGTTTTGTCCGTTCTCCCTCACCATGACGTCCTCCCGAATCTAACCTCTTCCTGACCACCTCTCCTCAGTCTCAGCATCTAAAATCCACAGACCACAAGAGAAATTCATATCACTGTCAAACTGAGAACAGAACATTTAAAAAAAAAAAAAACCCTTCAAAGTCCTCTCTTCCTCAGAGCGTTATGCTGCAGGGACGTGGTAGTTGTGGCTTGGGCATGAGTGAAAAGTACAGAAAGTTGGTTGTGTGATGTGTGTTGATGGTCGAGAGATACTCAGAGTCTGTGCGTGCAATATGCGTTGTCTTAGGGGGCCCTCAATGAGACAGAGACAGATGTGAGTGAACGTGCTCCTCATCCCAGCTGCTTGGCCTGGCGCTCAACCGCAATTTGTATGCATGTTGTTTATCATAGAGAAGTGAAGTGCTTCATCCCAGAGTAGGATGCTGTGCGCTATGCTGCAGCTTGTAAAATACAGTGTCGACATCGCGGCTTCGTGCTCTGCTTCTATTTAGCATCACAGACTATTACTACTGCCGCTGACCTTCCTGTGTGCTTGGCTGACTGATAAATGCTCGTGAAGCTGGCAAGTCACAGCCGATGATATAATGGCTGTGAACAAGGCGGGTTGCCTTACTCTCGTACTGCCAACGGAGGCTGTTGCTAAAGGCTAGCTGCCCATTGACAGAGCTGTGCTCATGCATATCAACAGAGCTTAATAATTGCCTAAGTGAGGATTTAACCAACAAAAGATGGCTTCGTCAAACAACGTCAACTGCCAAGACCACACAGAGATTCTTGGGGTTTATTATTCAGCTTCTTCACTAGCAGAGTACCTGATGTGCTGTGTGGTTAATGTACAAGCTACATGCTTGGATGATTTACGAGCAGTGTTTTATTACAATGTCAAATCATTTTAAAATGATTTTGTCTGCTTAGTCAGTGAATTTCAAGAAGGATTATTGTTGCAAAAGAGTCAACGTGCTCTTCTTTGCTAGCCCGTTGTGCATTGCATAGGATCATTGTCTTTCCAGGTGCCAGGAGGCTCAGACAGCAGCCACAGAGCTTCCTGCGTCCCTCTGCTCAGTTTTTCTTTTGGGTGAGACGTTGCCACTGGGTTGCTGATATCACAACTGTGCTGTTGAAAAGTTTTGACACTCTCCACAAATAGTGCAGGGACACTTTATGCTGTCTGGTCAGTGGATGCAGTCGTGAAAACAAATACACGTCCATCTGTTTCATCACTGGACAATCACACAGCATGTTCTATCACCTCCTTCATGCACAAATTCACATTCATGTCCTGGACACATTTCTGTCAGGTTGTTGGATTCAACCGTTTGCTCTGTTGGTGCTGACTCAGGATTTGTTAATGTTTTGGATTGATCCTCAGTCCTCTCTGACTTCATGTACAGTAAAGCACTTTGCTTCTGTCCTGTTGTTTTCTATGAGGAAACATTTTGACATCATGAAACAAGTTTTGTAATATATGCCTTACTTGTTTTGATAGAGGGTGATAAGAGGGGTCTGATCTGTTCACATCCTCACCAAGCTGTAAAATGTGATGATTTATGCTTCAGTACATCAGACAAACCTCATCATATTACATGTAAGAATCATATTTTTATCTTTTGTTCCTCCTTTGCAGATATCTAAACCTTGTAGAGATTAGAAATAGGCTTATCATTCCTATGACGTAAATGGGGCTTGTATTGAAATTCAATTTGTTTTGGTTTACAATCAAAAGCGTACTGTTCTTCTTTAGAACTGACGTTTCCTCTGTCTTTCACTCTCCCATTCTCCCTGTGCTCTTTGCCCCAGTCTTCATTTTGCTGTTTCCTCTCTCCCCGTTGTGCCTGTTAATGTTTTCCTCCAGCTGATAATGTCCCGTAAATGGCAGAGCGTTGTAATTAAGGAGGATGGGCCCGTGGCAGATCAGGCAGCTAATCAGCTACACAGGCTAGGGGCCCGACTGGGTCTGTGCTGTGGCCTTACCAAGCCCAGTTTGTCAACTGTAATTGGCACCAAAGCCCGGTGTAATGAGAGCAAGATGTGAACATGAAGCAGGCCGGGATCAGGGTATCACAGGGAGTCTGCTTTTCACCAGACACTAACCATTAGACTACTGTTGGCCTGCTGGAGGATCACAGGTTCTCCTTGACTTTCTTGTTGCTCGTTCTGCAAACGGCTGTATGAAAACTAGTTGATGATAAGTAGTATCGGGGAAGTGCTGAAGGAAGTTGCCACTTGATCTGATGCTCAGCACTCTACTCAGATGCCTTTTATGCGCTTTAACTTTAAGTAAACATTTGCGACGCGCCACGATAATGCATCACGTCAGAGAAAAAAAAGTTTGGATCATGAACTTCAGTGTTATCGACTGACTCCAGTGAGACACGGACGATGATGTGCAACATGGCTGCCTTGCGCCAGCGCAGCATCGTCGATGACAGCTTGTACTTGTCAAACAGCTCAGCCGGCCAGAACGTTGTCCTGACAAAGTCAAACATCTGCTGTGTTTATAGCAGATGTGGAGACGTGTTTGTCTTTTCTGCTTGCAGCAGGTGATGAAGAACATGAGACGCAGAGGAAGTGTGAGCTGAGGACACGGTGTTACAGTTGTTGAAGGACCAAACCAGCTCGGTTACTGTAAATCACGTACATTGGTTCGTGTTCAATTAGATGAATTCTGCAGATGTTTTTTTTTATTTTTTCTTCTCTAGTAAATAATTTACTTCAATGCACTGTGATAATCTGTTCCTGCTGTTTTGTTTGATTGAATCACAGTTTTGAGTTTTTTTAAAAATCTTTTTGTGTGTCTGCATGGGTTCTCTTTGGGTGCTTTGGTTTCCTCCCACCTCCAAAAGCATGCTGAGGTTAACTGGCTACTGTGGTCATCTGTCTTTATTGTTGTGATGAAGTGGCGACTTGTCCAGGGTGCACCTGTTTGCCCATTTGACAGCTGGAACTGGCTGCAGTACAACTGTGACCTGGAGAAAGCAGGAGATGACTAACAAAGGAATGAAGGGATTTAAATTTGCAGTACCATGGTAATGCAGATTACCATGCAGAAATAAGATAATCAGAAGTTAAATGTCTCATCACAAATACAGAGTATCATATATGTGGGGCATGAAATGTCCTCATATCATCTGTGTGTTGTGTCTGTAGTGGAGCAGTGTAGGGAGGGGATGTAGCTCAGTGGTAGAGCGCATGCTTTGCATGTATGAGGCCCCGGGTTCAATCCCCGGCATCTCCAGGTTGTTTTGGTCATAACGTCTGCTTTTCACTGGGTTAAATGCTGTACTCTAGACTGTCATGGCAGTAAAGTTCAATCCAGTCTCATCGGATAAACTGCCTACTGCTTTGGTGTGTGTGACTGTACGTGTGTGTGTGTGTGTGTGTGAAATGAGACACCGTGGGTTACAGGTCCATGCTGTAAGTGATTGACTTTTTGGGGTTTTACTTGTGAACT
>CAAKHB010003742.1:67130-78279 GCA_901007665.1 Aeoliscus strigatus
GGCCGAAGCCTTGTTAAGGGCTTGTTTTTGTGATTCTTCACACCGAGGGCTCTGGTGCAGACGTTAGTCATAGCGGCTACGGACTTGCGAGTTTTTTCCAAGAAAAAGAAAATGATGAACTGGATGATTTTTGATTGTTTCATACATGAGGAAGATCTTTGTCTGGGTTTTACAACATAAGTGCACAAAGATTTATATTTCAAGTTTAGTTTGGAATGTCATTATTTGTTACCACCGCCAAGGAGGGTATGTGATCGCTTTGGTTAGTTGGTGTTCTTTGTCGGTCAGCCGCACGCAAACTACCCAATGGTAGAGGAATTTTTTTTGTTTTTTACCTCCTTTAACATTCTAACCTGATTTTATGCTGATGTCAGTAGTTTCAGTGGGCTCTTTCTGCATCGTCGTTGCAGTGTCTGTGTCTTTCTGTCTGTGCCAGTTTTAATGCCATGAACAAACGATTCTTTGAATCCACACCCACTGTAAAGTCTACGTTAGTCAGAGGTTCTTTCCTGCTCATAATAAACATTGAGCAAGACATGGCTGCACTTTCTTGTTCAACATTATATGTCACCTCATTGTGTATCACTCACTGCAGCTCTCTACAAGGTTGACACAAACGGTTCTGTCCACAAAACCAGTAATCTTGGAATTGGGGAAAAAAAAGTATAATAATAATAATAATAACAATTATTATTATTGTTATATATATATATATATATATATTTGTTGACTTTCCCCATAATACAAAACATTTTGTCAATGCAAACAATGTTTCACAATCTGGTGGTTGTAAAATGTACAAGAAACAGGAGCAGTGAGATCCAGACATACCCACAAACATCACTGTTTATCTTTGGATGTACAAAGAATTCAAAGAAATCTATTTCCAGGAGCGGGACACTTGCGGTTAGTATATGACACAAGTGGCACTTCAGATTTTGGCTGTGTGTGTGTTTTGTTTTGTTTTTTTTACCCCACCGGCTTCCTGGCACCCCCCCCCCACCTCTCCAAGGCAAAGATGAAGGTTGCGTCTTTGTCCCCTGAGGACAGTAGAGCAGGAGTAGCACGCAGGAATCTTAACGTGAATGCACGCTTACCTCTTAAGTGCGCGCAACACTTTATAACATGCATGCACATATTTTTCATGTGTCTGGGGCTTGTTTGGTCAGAAGGTAGTGTTTAAACTCTCATCAGTACTTTAGCTGCAGTAATGGATGTCTCTGGTCCTCCTCCCTTGACACCCCCTGCGTGCATGGAAGTATCACGTTACAATTTACCACTTCCCCTCTCGTGCGCCATTCACCAGAGTATTGGCCTCCGCAGCTAAAAAAGCAGCCTGCTCTGTTTTTTCCTCCGTGGACTTGGACCTGTGGCCTGGTTTGGTCTGCGGCCCAACCTGCCACCACTGGCTGGCTTTTATTGGAAGCAGAGCTAAGAGTTTGTTTTCACTACATTGTTGGGAATGAGAGATGGGGGGTACCTTGGTCTACCTTCGAGCGGGGCCTCTGGGATGCGTGCGGAGGAAAAATTGCCCTCTGTACACAATAGATTGGCAAGCACGCCAAGAGCCAAGACATCACAGCTCGAGGACCTTGAAATCCAGCCGCGGCTTTTCTTTTCTTAAACACAACACTCTTAAGCCTTGACAGCCGTCTGCAGTCTCGCACTGTGTGGTTTTGGTGGGGGGTGGTTACAACAGCAAAGGAGGGAAGTTGAGGAAGGTGCCAGTGTCCAGCTTCAAGAACATAAGCTTTTAATCATAATCCCTGGGCCTGATTCCTCCAACAAGAAGAATGATCAATGTGGGATCATTTGAACAAAATGACTGTACGCGCAGGAAACAAATAAATTATAAAGTATCTGATTACAGAGAATATTTGATTCTGGATGAATGAGAGGGACCTGTTTGGTACCCTGTAGAAACACTTCTTAGATCAAGAAATCTGCCGTGTGTTTCCAGAAGCATTCGTTGGATGTCTCCCCCATAATCCCATCTGTTCGTGGTGAATGCTCAGTGTTTATTTACTGGTGGAGTTTGTCCATCACCTGGAGAACATCATCCAGGATTGAAGGACCCAGGTCGAGGCTGAAGGAAAAGCCGGTTTCTTCTTCCTTCTGCTCTCCACCAGTTTTGCCGTCTCCGTCCCGGTCCAGACTCAGGTTGACACATCCAGGTCTGCAGGTCTGACTCCCTCGTTGGTCCACCTCCTCCATCTCGCTGTCTCCTGCCTCGCTGTCCAGCAGTGGCATAGAACTGCATTTCTTCCTCTTGTGGGAGGCATTGTGCTGGTGGCCCACAGACCACTCGGGGCTCTCCAAACCCTCCGCCTCATTCACATTGAGACGTGGCGGCTTGGGCGGCGGGGAGCAAGCCAGGAAGAGGTTCTGCTCGCTCTGGGAGCTTTGCAGAAGCAGGCTGTGGCCCATCTTTAGAAAGGACAGGTCTCCGAAGCTGTCCCTGTGGGCGTCGTTTCCAATGTGGGAGATGTGTCTGAAGTCAGCCAGAGGTAGGCTGATCATGTTGACGGACAGCACTTCCCTGCGTTTGGAGTTTCTACTAGGCCAGCGACTAGAGGACGACTTCCGGTACAAGGAGGTTCGGAGCGGCATCCTGGAAGATCTGTCAGAGACGTTTTATATATCCAAGTCGTTTGTCCTCAGAGTGTTTTTTTTAAATTCCGTGCTTAGTCCCACAAAGATTCCTCAGGAAGTGGTGAAGTTGAAAAGCTCAATCCCATCTGTGGAAAAAAGAAACCCCAGAAAAGAGAGAATGATCATTGATTGATAATTGTCCCTCACTAACCGTCATGGTGTATCACGTTTCTCTGGTATCACGCTGGAATATGGAGTGTGTCTATGCTTGTTGCTGTTCACGTCCAGATGTACCTGTTGGACTGTATCAGCTAGCTCGCTGTGAAACAGCAGCTTTTGTTTAAGGATTTGCACCTGCCCCTCTCTGTTTGTAGTCTAATGAAATTCAGTGTAATGCGCCAGATGAGGGATGTTCCAGCACGGCTTTGAAGCTTTCATCTTTCAATATTTACTTTTCAAATCCCCATTTTCCCATAAATGCAGGTGTGGTCTGCTGTTTATCCCCGAAAAGGAAGTCTGTTAGCCAGCTCCAGACTTCCAGTAAAAAATCACCAGAAATGCGAACAAATTGTTATCCTACATGCAAGCGTGTCACATCCTTTCAAAACTGGTTTGGCAGACTATCAGTTTATACTGTAATTTCTGTGATGATAGCTTGATTGTGGAACGCAATGTGAGTCTTTTCTGATGTTTATTTTGTTGTGGTGTGAGAGGTTTCTATTGCCTCTGGATGAAATCGACCTTATTTTAACGAAGATAAGTAAAAAAAAAAAAAAAAAAGAGATTTATTTTCAGATGCAAGTTGTTGTTTGAGTTCTACCACCAGAACCTTCAAAACCACGATACGGGGGAGTTAAACAGCTTTTTGCGTTCCGTGACCTGTAATCATTTTATTGAATTGAACAGAACTCAGTTCATCAGCGCTGGCATGTCAATTAGATAATCTTCTCAGTGTCTGTGATTTTTACAGCCGCTCTTTAGCCCACATTAGATGTGTGTTCGTGACTTGAAACACTCACTCTGTAAATTTGTAAGCCACTACAGCAACACGGGTTTTGTTGGGCCATAAAGGTTTTACCGGCACTTTTGTAGCAGCAGGAGATCAGAGTGCACGGACACAACAGCATTCCTTTCCAAACATGTCAGTTTGGCTAAGGAGGAGTCTCACAGTCGCAGTCATGGGTATTTGTTTAGGAAACGATTCGCGGCCATGTAAATATTAAAGAAGCTCATTAAAACAGATTGGCCAAGAAACAGACTAGATTATGTCTCTTAAACACTGCCAGGAATCATGTGTCTGAGATGACTGACGGTTACTGGGCAGTCACCGTATACATATATCTCTGACTTTCTCGTAGTACGATCAAAGATACAACAGATCAAGATGGATTCGTTCCTTCTTACCTGCCGTCCTGAGCAAACACAGCATGTTTGAATCCCACGCACACACACACGTCTCTGTCAGGAAACCTGGCTGCGCCTCGTACCTGAACACCCGGACCAACTCCCCATAACCTGACATGATGGGACTTGTTGTGCTGTGGAGGAGACACTGTCATACAGCCTTCAGTCCTTTCCACCGTTACGCAACGCAGGTGGAGTTTCACCCTGAAGATGTTAAGTCTCTTACCTCCTTCTGTACGGCTGCTCAGCTTTCAGCTCTCTGACGTGTCGACCTCTGTCCGCCGACTCTTTCCACTGCAAACTCCCATTTTCTCTGCAGAACTCTCCAGGTGGGCTGTCGGCAAACGTGTACTTTGCTCAGTAAGATAAGCCAGGTGGGGTCAGAGAACAAAAGGCATCCAGGTGGAAACCCCCTTTCAGTTTTCTAAAGGAGACTTCTGCCTTTATATTTTCTCCTTCCAGCTTCAAGATGTCTGCCAGCCATCCGATGTTGTCATCTGGATTGACGTCTGCCGTTTAGTCATAAGTGTTCAAAGTGAGTCCCTTTGGTTGGCTGCACCCATTACCTGGCTGCAGGGAGTCACAGCACGCAGCGGCTGTTGGGTGTGTGTTTAGGAGAGGGGACGGCTCGATCTGAATAGGTTAGCGAGTGGATCACAGGTTGTGTCCGTCTGTGTTTCACAGTGCGAGCGCTTTGTAAAAGCAGGAAGTCACAGTCAGTGAGCAAACATGTCAGATACCCAGAGGAGGGGGTTAACTGATCTCTAATCTCCATGTCATTGTCCCTCTGCGCTGCTGATTTCCTGGTTTCCTGCTTGCTGTTGGCTTGTCTAAAGCCCCTGAGTCCAGCCACCCCATTGGCTCTTCTGCCTGACTGGATGTCCACAGCGTCTCTATGTAATCAATCACACCATCGCCTACAGTCACGTATGTACAGGCACGCTCTTTACGCGCTGATTTTCATGCCTGCAGCGATGTGCGCGCTATAGCGGTGAAGGAATGGATATAACATCCTCTATCCTGCCTTTTGTTTGTGAACACGGCATTCACACTCTTTATTTATTTATTTACTACTCTGTTATTTTTGAGTGTAATTTTTAATCACATCTGAAACAACATTTGAAAATCACCACTCCTGCTCTGGTTACCGCCGAGTCATATGAACACTATGTTCCGGCATAAAGCACCATCCCTTTCTTCAGAGTTTTTTTTTCGCTTGCTTGAACGTATGCTAGCAGGGTGTGAAGGAAACGGACGAACAGTGTCTTGAATTACTGCTCTGGTTCTTTCAAAGTGATCCAACAAACAACAGGCATGCCGTCTGATCCTCTTTTGTTCTGCTGCGATGTGCTCTGATGCCAGAAGAGCCTGCAACACCAGACACAAACACTCACGCATATGAAGTTATCATAACATTTACCCAAGAGTGAAATGTTTGTTAAGCATCTCTGTTCTGACATGCCCCCTCCGCCCTCCACCTACAGCCATAGGATTGATTTATGTGAGTGTACAGTCAGGGTTAATGCCTGCTAAGCAAAAAAGAGTCCTTGTAGTGCGACCGAGGTTCCTCTGTTTTCGTTGTCATGCTGCGTAGCCTTTGGGCTGAAGTGTATGGGTCCTGACCATCGCGGCCATTGTGGCTGTTGCAGCTGTGCTGGGCCTGAAATCTAGAACGCTGCGTGTATTTGTTGTCGAAAGGATAAAAACTGTTTCCAGATATTGCTCCCAGTGGCGCTAGAAACCCGAACTGCAGCTTTGCTTCATATTCCTCTGGCCCTTTGTTGTGTGTTTTCCAGCTTCCGCTGCACGGAGGCCCTTTAAACAGACGGCATTTAGACAAGATTTACTGCAACCGCTGTGTCTGAATCTTTCTTGTGCGAAACATCGTGTGATGGCAACAAACAAAGCAGCAGACTGTACTTTGATAAAACTCTGCCTGTGGTACGTCTGTGAGCTGCTGCGAGTACAATAGACCAGCACGAGGCTCCAAAGAAAGCTCCCTTTGCATATAATTGGGCAGTTCAATAGTCCACCGTCAAATTTCTGTGTTTATTTCTGAATTATTTTCTAGTAGCAGTCCTTTGTAATGTCCCTCCATTAATCTTGGGAAGAAGCATTCCAGCGTGCGTTTGTCATCGCTGTTCCTCTCCAAAGGCGATGACTCAATGATGATCTTTCTTGTGAATGCTCCAACCGAAACCTGACAATCTGTCTGCGCGGCTCTGAAGAGGAAATGCAGACACTCTGCCGCAACGCGAACGCATGACGCAGTGATCACGACTCTGAAATCCAGCCGTTACGTTATCGCCGCTTCACTTCAGACTGAAGGATACATGACAGAGATCACAGCCTCTAATTAACCTGGTTGGGTCTGTTTTCTCTGCTGGCGCAATCTGCAGGGTATTCTGGATGTTTAGGACCAGAGCGGTGGGCGGGGCACCACTGCTGCTAGTGTAATTATTAAAATGAATATGTACATCACTGTTAACGATCTGTTCCAGTGAATGTGGGTGGTCGGTGTAGGAGCAGGACGTACGGCTGTGTCTCCTGGCAGGAAATCATTGCTAATTTTTCAATCATGGCTGTGATATTTAGATAAGTGGAGAGTGGAGGTTTGAAATAGACGGTTTGCAGCAGGATACGCTCCATGAGCTGTGTGCTCTCCACTGTAAATGAATAAGGAGCCATGTTAACCAGAGGCCACAGACATACACAGTTTATTTGGAATCGTCTTTTCATTTTCACTTGTCCTCGTGTCTGGATATCTCCAAGACCCCGTCGGCGTTCTCAGCAGGCTCATTGCTGCGTTTATTTTAATGGAAAATATGTTGCAATCAAAGAGTTTTCCCCCCAGAAGGCTACGACATGAACGTGAAACTTTCCCTGTTCAACGATCCCTCGGCTCATCCATCATGGAGACAAATACCAGGGCGCGAGAAGTTCACCCTTTTTCGCTTTTCACTGTTCCCTTCGCTCCAAAGACGTCCAATGTCTGATATCACGACCACACACACACCACGCAGACATGTCTGCTCGTACCTTTTTCCTCTTTAGAGTGTCGATGCTTTGCACTCTCAAGAATGTTCCTTCTTACATTCTATTGTTGTAGTTCCTAGTCACGTGTTTATTTAATAGCATTTAATATTACAAACAATGAACACCAACGGACAGAGGTGCGGTACGCCTGCACAAGCTTCGTGAGCATGTACGGTTTAGAGGATAGAAGAAAAAACTCAATGAAATGTAGAACTATTGTAAATGTTGCGTGTAAAGTTAGATGTCTGTGGTTCTCAGGCATGACGGCTGTAGTTTGCGTTTTCAAGCAAACTAATTCGGTTGCCTGCAAATTAAACCCAGCAAGACGTGTAAAGTTAGCAATGTCAAATTTAAAATAGAGATTATATCGAATTAGAACGATAGTAGATTGAAACCTTGATTGATGCAGAGCCTCTGTGATGTCACTCAGTCATTTTATAAACATTAAAAATAACCTGAATAAAAATGCTGATATGTATATTCCCTTCTTCTAGAGGCATCTCAGAGGCTAGAAACATCTGTTGACAGGGTGCTGTTATTTTCCAGCCTGGCGGTTTTGTCACTGAAGGAAGCTAAGGTTTCTCCTTCATACGACAGCCTGAACCTTTGATTTAACCAATACAGATCCAGTTGTCTCATGTGGTAAATAAATACAATTCTTCACAGCTACCATTGTGCACAATAAGCACTTTTATTGCTTCTTTATGTGCATTTCGCTGACGACCCATGTTAACAACAGAGGCTGATATGTTCACCATAAGTTCTGCAGCCCGATTACAGCATCGGCCTCAGTAATGGGGCACTGCTCTTGAAGTTTCTGTCAGTAAACCGTGCTGCTGCCACATGAAAACACAAGCAGTCTCCGATCTGTAGATGTATTCACTCCGACTGCATCTGCAGATCTTTTCTGCTCAGATGTTTGCTGTCCTTTGAAAGGAGGTCTTGTGCCGGAGTTTCATTCGGAAACCAGATGTTTGTAGGACGTGTGCATGTAAACAGTTAAATGCAGGATGTAGATTTGGGCCGTAATCTCTGTGTAGTGTTTGTTCTTCACTAACAAAAACAGCGTAATAGACCAGACCTTTGGGGTTTGATGTCTGCAGAGTTTTATAATGAGTGATGATTAATCCTCAGCCATTAACAGAGGAGGAGGAATTTCACCTTGGCCGCCGAGCCGCATGCGCAGCACCCCTGGCGGCCTGTTTGTTTAGGTAAGCAGGAGCGTTGGGGCACCCACAAACACCCACTCAGACCATCCGAAAATAAATGTTCACCACTCATAAATCACCTTCTCCATAGCTCAGTGACACACACATCGAACGCACACATCGCCACCACCCACACCACCAGATAAATAGTTCCTTGATTAACTTTGACCGAGTGCATTAGCAGGGGAAATGTTTATCTGGACCACAGAGGAGGCTTGTGGAGGAAAAGCCATTTCTCGTGTTCACAGTCTGCACAGCTCCTTCTCGTCTCAGTTAAATATATCCGTTAATGGGTTAGTTACACACTTCGCAGTTACACATTACTTACTTCTCCGGCAGCGACCTTTGGAGACGATCGCAAACATCGTGGCAGCATCATGGTCAATTATGTAAGAGATCCCCCCAGAGAGCTCGTTAAAAATCCACTGCAGGAGGTGTTAACATCCAGTTTAATGCTTTGACGACAGACATGTGTTGTCTGTCTGTGAGGTGCCTCTGATTTTAAGACACTTCCTGTTCAAGGGATAGAAACGCAACAGGCTGTGACTGCAAGGAATGAAATGATTATTTATATAACACCGCATGAGCTCCAGAGAGTTGGATGAGAATGATGATGAAATGATACGCTCTTTGTTTATTATTGATGCCAGGTCAACCCCCATAGCTTTGGCTCACAGCATGACCTCCCGTCCGTCTGGAATAAACATTTGTCTGCAGGGTAAACGGCTTTGGTGTGGGATTTCCTTCCCTAATTGTCTGACAGTAATCATCCCGGCCACTGCTCATGATGGTCTGCAAGCCGCTGTGTGCCGACGGAGCCTTTTCATTCCTGTGTAGTGCAACTGGCCACAGGCGCTTGCAGTGGACAGACTTTACAGAAATATCCGTTCCCCCTTGGATGACGATTAGCGATGCTTGCAGTTGTAGGCCGTTGTGTTCTTGCCTCAAATTTGCAACAAGTCACATGTACGTTATTAAATTTGTCCTTAAATTCCTTCATTCCCACAGCTCCAGTTATATAAGAAGATAAAAACTAATTTGTTCTAATGTACAATGTATAAAAACAATTAATAAATAAACACATCTAAATAAAACAATGATATATAAAGTAAATAAATATATATCATGTACACAGGATGAATTGAACATCCCCAGTGTTAAATATGTAAAATAAAAAAATTGCAATAGTCTTGGGTGCCCTATGAATTGTTTTGTAACACAAAAACGATACATTTTCTATTTAATAATAATATGTATTAATATTGCATTAATTAATTTAATATACTAGATATAAATATAATATATATATATATATATTTATATACTGCTATATATTTTCTTCCCTTTGACATTGAAATAACGAGAAGACATAACATCACATTGTCTCACTTTGTAGCCGTGTCTCTGACTATATTTTCTCTGACTGTACATTTATGTGTCTCTTATTTTATGAATCACTTAGTCAGTGGCTCTTAGAAGATGCTCTGTAAATAACTGTTTACTTTCTACTCTGTAGCTTCAGACAATGTACGAAAAGCATCTCAAGTCTTTTTCCTCAGTGACGGGCTGATTCTCTTCCTCCTTCGTGTGCGCACTCTCACTCACACTCACACACACTTACTCACTCACTCATGTTTACACATTCACACCGTTCTCACACAAACACACTTAAAGTGCCGGTGTGATGTGCAGCTGATCTGACAAGTAGTGCCGTGGGAACACAGTGGCCACCTGCGCTGCGAGAAGCCTCCTGCTGTGTGTCGAGTGTGTGTGTGTGTGTGTGTGTGAGAGAGAAAGAGAGAGACTCACAGCACCGGTGGTTTCATGATGTCATTGCTGGCCCAGGTCGGACTGGGGGTGTGCTTTTGTGAAGGCCCAGCCATGTGCTGATGTCACACGGCTAATCCTCTGCTTGTTTGTACGTGCGTGTGTGTGTGTTTTACAACCATCCTCCTCGGCGGTGGCCTTGTACCCTCCTCTCTTGACTTGGCACGGGTGCCGGCTGTTTGTGTTCTGTGGTTTCCTACTCATTCCGGGCCCCAGTGTGACTACTACACACATGTACGTATAGTATGGTACAGATGGAGTATTTGCTTACAGAGTGATACTGACTTAACATGGACATTCACAGTTTTCACCTCAGGCAAGGAAACATCAGTCATCCTGAGATGAAATGCGTCACACCACCCATAAAGCACCTGTTGATGGTGACAATCCCCTGACATCACTGGTCTGGTGCAGAGCGCCGCTGACCACACCACCTAACAAATAGGTCATACTCATACTGGCTTGACTTTTTGTAGGTGCCCTTCAGTGTAGTGACCAGTAGAGGGCAGAGCAGAGTTGATCTTTTTTGGCTGAAGAGGGAAGCGATTCCCCATCGTCCTGGTGTATTTGTGTTCTGTTTAATAAATGTATTTATTTATCTAATGGCGTTTGCGTGATATTTCATAGTTACGTGTCAGACAAGGGCTTGAGCTCATATGACTGGAATGATAATAGCAGCCTTCCTCCATCCAGAGGCTGAGTGGTGAGGGGAGCTGGGGGTAACTTCCCCTCACCGACCCTCTCTTCCTCCTCAACACTTACCCGCTCTCCTTCAGCACATGGATGCTGGAGTCCCCGTGATGTTTTCCAGATGCCTTAGCTGAGCGCAAAAACCTACCTCTCCTCTTCAAACCGCTCACGCTCTCCTCCGGTCCGTCTCACACACACACACACACACACACACACACACACACACACACACACACACACACACACACACACACACACACACACACACACACACACACACACTCCTTTTCTCCTGCCGTTCAACGTCTTGTTAAAGAGACACTTCCTTGGCCCGGCGGGCTTCCTGGATTCAGTTGTATGAAACAATGACGTTCTCTGTGACCATTTGGCTC
>CAAKHB010003742.1:78299-90198 GCA_901007665.1 Aeoliscus strigatus
TGTGACCATTTGGCTCTTCTCCACTAAAAGATGGACATATACGTATCTACTGGCACTTTTTGAATGGCTTCTCTTCACCCCCGGTCCCTCTTCCTGAGCCTTGATGTGTGTGCTGGCCGGTGTGTGGCATTTGTGACAGCGTGACACCGTGCTGTGTGTGTGTGTGTGTGTGTGTAAGATGTCTGGCCTGCGTTCCACCGTGCTTGATTAGCCATTAGCCAGTGGCTGCCCTCTCCGACTCCCCCGCAGTAAGAGAATCTGTCACCATCATCGTCCAAGCCCAAGCCCCTCAAAGCAATCACGCTTACACAGCGAGAGGCCGGGCCACTGCCAGGCTTAATCCCAGCCCTCATTTTGGGGTTTAATGACCTCAGGCAATGGAATTACTCTGTCACAGTCGGTCTGCGGGCTGCTGTCTCATGCATGTTCACTCTGATGGTAAGTGAGATGAGAGCATCTGTCTCAGCCCGCCTCTGCTCCTCTCCGCTGCGCTGCACCCACAGACTGGTCGTGAAAGCAAACAGACAGTCGATGGTGACTGGTGTCATTTGCTCCATGTGCTGTCCCGTGTTTCTGTTGTCATGATATGAAATGCAGACATGTTTCAGGCTTCAGACTTTTTCCTTTCCGTAAGACTCGCTGTGTAGTTTTGCATTTACAGTTGCTGATGAAACAAAGTGTCTTCGTACCATGAGCCCCGACCAGGGGCCTGTTCCAGAAAACCCTGAGTTCTTCAATCATGAAATGAGGAAAACTCTGCTCAGCTTTCTTTCAGATTCACTGATGAACTGAATTCAAACATATGGAACTTTAAATATAGTTGATTTCTGTCCGTTTACATGAAAATACAACTGAAAAATCTGCGGTCATGTATATATTCAAACTCTTGTCTGTCTGTTGTGAGAGATAAAACCATGAAGACAGGTAAAGTAAAGGCTCTGTGAAGATATTTATCAAGTAACTGTTGCCTAGTGAACACCTAATGGAACCGAAGGAAGCAGGTCAGGAGTGTCATACCTGCCATCTGTGAAGTGTTTGTCTCTTCTGCAGGGCGCTCTGACCAACGAGCGGGACTACGAGAGCGTGGTGATGATGAGGATGAGGCAGGCTGCAGAGCGACAGAGACTCATCGAGCAAATGCAGAGGGAGGACGAGGACGAAGCCGCCAACTCGTAGCGCCCGAGGAGCCCAGTCGGTTTAAGGTTCAAAGTGATGAATCGTCTTTGTGTTTTCTTATCTTTATGTTAAAATAAAATCACTTTAAATCAGTGTCTTCTTTTACTTAGAAGAGAGAGGAGGAGTCCGAGTACAGAGGAAGCGATGGCACATGCTAAGAGTGCTAAGGGGCAGGTAAAACACTGAAAAATACTCAAACACAAGGAAGAACGGATTCTAAAACACGTGTACCATGGTATCCAATTGATAAGCACTGATCCACTTGTGAATTACATTTGGATTAACGGCGTCCAGTTGTAATTTAGTGTTTGCTCAGTGCTGTGTGCGAGCCAGAGGAGATTGGACCGCACGTAATCAAAACGCTCCAGTTTTCAGTCATTGTCTCGTTAGCTGTGACAACTCATTACCTCATTATTGAGCGCAATGTCGAAATCAACCTCCTTTTGTTGTCTGCAGACTCGCTCAGAACCTCTGAAATGAGCTTCGGCGTAATCCAAACCGCAGGCTGCGCCATGCAAGTGTGTGCAAATCCGTTCTCCGCCATGTTAGAGCAGTAATCAGGCGGAGATTGGAGCTCTAGGTAGACCTCCATGGGAATTCTTGTGGTCTCACGTGATGAAATGTGAACATACTCTGGAGGCCCACCATTATGGATCTGGTGGTTTAGCTGATTGTTCCCTGGGCTTTGTATACAATATATCTAAAGCTTCAGACTCAAGGGGCTGCGTGCACTGCACTGTTTCAAGCCTGTTCAATTAGCGGCGGGGTTTTGAACGCTTGTATGTCATTTCTAAACTGTCCGATAAAAATACTTGTCAAAACAAAGTAGGTCGGTGGATGTTCATCTGCAGGTCAGGGCCCTGAAGGGTCCCGACACACATCTAGAAGTGAAGCCAAGAGCCAAGTCATCCGCCGGTCGAGCTGCTCATCACTGACGATGGAACTAACGCTGTAGTTTGTGCTGCTAACGAGTAGATGGGACTTCATTTCACTGAATCATGAGCCAAAAGCACACGGTGAGTGTCTGAGGTCCTCACAAGTAACAAAAACAACAACATCAACAAAAAAGAAAACACTGCATTCCACGTCCTTGTAAATGGTTCTGAAGCGAACCCTGGGGGTGTTTTTTGTTTGTCTCCTCCATCTGTCAGCAGGATTATGCAAAAACTACGGGGCCAACATTCATGAAACCTGGACGAGTGGAGATGAGCCGCAGAGAATCCATTCCATTTTGGGACATCTGTTTACTAGCCAAAAGAGGGTTTTTTTTAAACATTGGCTGTGGTGGAATATTTTATTTCTAGTACTTTGCGTGGTACTGAAATGGAAAATCAAATATTTTGCTAAATCTCCTTTTTTTGTTGTTGTTTTGTTGTAATGAATCTATCTATATATAGAATCCAGGCGATGGTTGGCACCGTGGCTTATCATAAAGTACATCAACATATTTGATTGTTTAATACACACAAAGACTATTGTAATAAGACAAGTTAGGGTTTATGGGCAATTATATGTTGGAGTATATGTTGGCCCGGAGCAGTGACTTCCTGCCAGGGAACCTGTGGAGACTCCAGCAAATCACTGCTCCTGGCCAAGAAATAGTCTGGCACATTACCCTCCATTAAACGCCAATGACTTGGCTTCGTATTGAACAGACACACAAGAGCCGTATTGATCTTCTGACTCGCCGCAAGAAATACGTCTATTTCCCAAAATATCAAATTATCCCTGTAATCACTAACAGGAAAGGAATCCTCAGACACGTTTGGGCACGTGACCACCGATCGGCTCATGAACATCCATGATACTGTCGTCTACGTTTTGATGCAGTGGATGTGCTTATTGTGGTGCAACCGGGGAAACCTATCCAACTCAGTGTTTCCATCGCATGCACGTCTGCTCGAATTAAAAGTGCATTCCGCTCAAAACGTCTGTATTCTGTCATGTGATGTACGACGTAGGCTGTTTCGCAACATTCTTACGTAACGCCTCCCCAGAAGATACCCACCAGTCCCGATTCATGTTCTCTGAGTGACTGACGACTGTATGTAACACGGTCAGCACAGCACGCCTCCTCTTTTTCCCACTGCACGTCCATGAAGCCACAATATCCGTGTGTGTGGGCGTCGCCCTCTTGGCAGGCTCGTTGCTCTTTTCCATACCATTACCAAACAAACAGCAGTAAATACCTCCGTGACGACCGTAGCTCCACTCAGAGCATCTGTCAGCCCCCATTACCTCCCAGTTTGTTGAATCAAATAACTAAATTACACAAAGTTATTAGAGAAATTAGCACGTTAACAGACGCGAGTTAAAAGAACTGCTCCAGATGAGCTCATCTCTGAATGCAGAAGGGTTATCCAGCAAAGAGCCACCAGGGGGCAGTCAACATTATTTATCTTCATGCGTGGGGGCTGATTCGGTGTCTATCGCCATTCGACGTCTGTGGATGTGACCCACATTGAGTGAAACTGCTGCAGTCACTTTGATTCTGCGAGTTCGTCCTCTCAAGAGTTTCTCTGTCCCTCAAAGAATTATTGGGTAATGGTGTGTTTGTATTTGTGGTGGCACTTTCTCTTGTCGTCGTGTTATTTGGGAGCCACATCATCCAGCCCAGTTAACCGTCTCGCCACCACCAGAACCTCCTCGCTGACTGTTACACAACGTCCAGCTGCGGGGGAGACATCTGCTCCTCACCCCTCCGTAAAACCCCCTGGTCACATGGCTTTGTTTATGCGCAGCCTTTTTCATATCCCAGCAATGCGAATGAAGAAGAAGAAAAAAAAAAAGCACAGAAACACACAAACTCTGTCCAAATGACAACAGAGGAAATACAATTACAGGAAACAGATTCACCACCAACCCTGCCCTGAGCCGCAGTGGCTTGTGCTGCATGCGAACACGGAGGGATGGTGGGATGAGTCTGGTGTACTCGCTCCTGTCAACAATTACTTGGCGACCTCTTCTTCAGATGCTCTCCGAATCCATCAGTTAAATCAAACAGTACCTGGAACCTCCGCCATCGCGGCTCCTTTTCTTCTGAGGTGCGGAGGTGGAGGTCTGGTAAGGGTTTGGCTGTGAGCTGCTTGGAAAAGGCCCCAGTTTGTGGGTCTTTGTGATCAGGTTGTCCTGTCTCTACAAGGTGCAGCAGAGCGGCGAGCGCTCACAGCAAGAGTCAAGACTTCCTCATGCATGTGTGCAGTTCTTGTCTGGTAAATATTAAAATACACAAGTACACGTGATTACACTGTTTAATCACAAGCATATGATCCACTTACAAAAAGATGTTTAAACTCTAGGTACAAACCTATCTGTCACAGAGCTTTATTTACTTGAAGAGGACGGGAAGCGGATGAGATAAAATCCCAGATTCATCTTTTATTGACAAATGACACGTCGACAGCAAAACCAAACGGGTCACTGGTAGGAAATGACTGGTGCTGGAATGTGGTGTTTGGCTGAAAGCGGTGACCTCTAACCTTTACGAGACGATCCTAATCTGACGCCGTGTGCAGGGGATGATCTCAGCTCTTCGAATGACATTTCAAAAGAGCAGATTCAAAGTTTTCCGGCACATTTAATTCAGCTTTTCGAGGCGTGCAGAGGTTTTTAGGGACGCAGACACGTCACTCCGTCTCCTTGTGAAGGCACCACACCAGCGTCTGTCCGACCCCCGTCATCGTCAGTACGCGGAAGCCGATCTTTTCCAGCTTGTCCAACACCAGGCGCGGAGGGTCGTCCACATGGTACTCGGAGCTAAAGGAGCACAGACACCAGATCGTCGGACTTTTGCGCAGATGTCTCTGTCTTTCAGTAAACTTTGCTCGGAGGGTAGAATCCTGTTAATTGTTCTGGTGCTTGTTCACTTCCTTCCACACCTTGATTCGTTTCCCAGCAGCATTTGAGTGGGATTGCCAATGACAACACTTCCCTGATCTGTTTTCCATCAGAGCCAACGGTTTATTCTAAATCTGCAGAGCAGCGCTCGTCCTCTCTCTGTGGCCTGATCTCAGCTCTGCTGTCAATATGTACACGTTCAGTACCAAAACCAAAGAAAGAACACCAACGACGTATGGAAACTCGGTGCGGTGTGATCATCTGGGAACGGAGACGATCCCATCACTGGAACAGTGTCACTCCTCGTCTCTGGACGGGGGACAACCTCCAGAAATGATCCAATCCGGGTCGAGACACTTCAGCCTGTGATGAAATCGTACTTGACCTGCTGCAGGTGATCTATCTATAATATCTAACACTCTAAACGCCCCAATATGATCATAGTGAAACCAGCGGCGTTGGCACTGTAACTGCATGTATGCTAATTAGCTCTATATCACCTAGCAACCATCAATGGCACCTGATAATAGAAGTCAGTATCAATATCGTCCCAAGAAGAAGACAGCGTCTTTCTAGAATAGTGCCGAGGTGACTCCATGACCTTGGCTCACACGCTCCCTTCACTGACCCTCAGTGTACCCGTCAGTACTCACAAATTATTTCCCAACATAGTTGTTTTCCTGGCTCCCAAGTAATTCATGACAGCTGGATCCGAATATTCATCTCCCACGTTTGTTGGACCGTTCTCCTGAAAGACAGACAGCAGTCAGGTGCATCAACCACACAGATGGGCAGAGGGACGTCATTTGCCTTGGGGCGTGTCACCAGGCGGATGGATACACCTGCAGGGACTCCGGCAGGTGCACCGTCACCTCTAATAGCCGGACCGACCTAAAAATAGATGATCCGGTCCTCGGGGCGGTCGAATTAGTCAGACGGCACTGGGCATGCGCGGTAAGCACATGCGTTTGGAATTGAAGGCACCAAATACCCAACCGTCTGCAGCAGGTCACGTGCAGCGACCGTTCCCCTGGATGTCCATGTGACGTCCGACAATACGCACCAGTCTGATCTGCGTGCTGACGAGCAGGTACGGCATGGCTTCTCCTCCCGTCTCCGCTCCTCTGTCCGATGCAGACGCGACGGTCGCTCCGTCCCCAACGCCGCGTCTCGCTGACGGCTGCGCGCGGAATGCGGAAACGCCCACCGCGCTCGACCAATCCCAGCGCTCCTCTCGTGGCGCGCTGGCGCTGCTCAGCTGATGGACGGATGAAGTGTGTCCGACACATGAACAGACGTCCAGGACACTGAATGTCTGACTCAGGCTGATAAATGATTATTAATGACAAACTAATTCAGACTGAACAAGTGCAAACGAAGTGAGTGTGACATTTTTAGATGCAGAAAACTGTTTGTGGAACTTCCTGTAGAAGATGCAGCATTTCCAATGTAAAGTGACACAGAAAGAATCACTAATTATAACAGTTCTAAGACTATAGTCCGATGACTTTAGCTGTAAACCGGCTGGTTTCCACTGCTACAAAGGGGAGACTTGTACTTCTTCCTCTGGGATTTACTCATTTCCTCCTCAGTACAGCAGCAGTAACTCTGCCTCGGTCTTGTGCCTGAGGGGAAATGAAAGAGCACAGATCCGACAACAGAGGCAGGTACTGATAAGATCAACAATGTAATATCCCACCGAAGCCAGAAGAGCCTGATTGAGGCTCTGCTGGCTTTGTCGTGTTCGGCTCAGAGGTTCCTTCATATCCTGACGACACTGGAGCACATAGGACGTTCACATTCACACATTGCGTGATTCGCACGTGTCGGGCCCGTCTCGTTCTGAGTCTGCACTGATGTCAAGTTGAGTTCTGTAGCTTTGTGTGTTTTGCAGTATATGTACAGATCAGATGTAATCAGATGTTTTCAGCTGTGCTAGCATTATTACACGTGGGTTTTCTAATCATCAGTTAGCCCTTGAACACGATTAGCAATGTAGCATTAGAACACGGGAGTGATTGTTGCTGGAAATGTACATAGTCGCCGATTTTTCCATTAAAAATCAGCTGTTTCCACCTACAACAGTCATGTTCCCCATGAAATCAGTGCTTCTCTTTCAAAAATAAAGATATTTCTCAGTGAACAGAAGTGGACCTGCTGCCAAGCTGTAGATCTTTAAATTGTGAACATGTTGAATTCAAGGGACGAGCAATCGAAATGAGCAGGCGACTGGACTGTTGTGAAGCTGTGGAGAAAGTCTGTGGATGTGCCAGAGCCCTGCAGCTCCATCACCCACCCAGGGGGGACACCGACGCCTGCTGCTCAGAAGATCGCCACCTACTGGCTTCCAACGTCAGTGTCCTCCATCATCACTGGCTCCTCTCTTCAGTCGTCTCCATCTGATCTTTTGCACTGATCATAAATGATCACAAACTGTGCGTTTAAGTTGTAAAAGTGTCATTTCTATTTGGAACTCCTGCTTTTGTGAACGAAACCGGTAAAAGTATTCTTCAATCTCCCCCTGTTGACCTACGACCTCCTTCAGGAAAGCAGCAGCCCCACAAACAAACCAGACGTGTCCATCCGATCCATTTCCTGCGCTGGCTCATCTGCTGCTGGTTATTGGAGTCCGGAGTCTCCTCTCTGACCGGACGGCAGCGGAGCACGTCCTCGGTGGGCCCACAGGAAGAGTTTGACGGGGGCCTTTGGCTTCACCTTCTCAGCTAGAGCGTGATGTGCTGCTGCAGGGACAATGTAAATACCACAAGAATCCTGGTGGATCAAATGTCACCTGCTGCGCTTGCAGCAAAGATAAAATATGATGTCAGAATAAAATATGAACTCATTCAAACGCTGTGTGATTCTGAGCAGGTGCACTTGATCCAGTTCAACAACGTTAACAGAAACTTTGGACGAACAATGACAGATCGCTTTTGCAGGAGTGTTCAACTGAAGTACCTTAAAAAAAAAAAGAGCCACATAGTCGACATGCAAAGGAGGATCTGACTATTAAAACACACATTCATTCTAATAGTAATGAAGTAAGCCTTTCTAAGAGCACCAACACAAACAAAAACACAAGGCAGGAATCATGGCGGAGCTGTTGGATCGTACAACGCAGCCGAGGCAGATTCGTCCCTAATAAAGTGGCCAGTGAGAGGAACTATTAAAACATCCTGAAAACGTCTCGTGAAGTCAGATTTCTGCTTCCCACAGACAACACCCAGCTTCCTGGGATAAATATGTCAGACAGATTTACTTGAGCGTGAAGATTCAAGCTGTCTGCACTGCTAAAGCGTTCTAATCAGCGAGTGGGGGACGGACGATTTCTGCAGCCGCAATGAGCACACGGTGATTTCCTGGGGATGTATGCTGGGCCGATGCTCAGGAACTCACAGCGCAGGCTGAAACTGTGGGGGAGCCGAGATCGGAGGCTGATCGATTGCGTGTTTATGCTGCATATAAGTTTACAGCCATCTAATTGTGATGAATCACCACATAGTTGAGCCTTGTATTTCTTCTTGAGACGTTTATGCTTGCGTGCGTTTCCCCCTGTGAGGAGACCTCACGCTTTCCTTTGTGTCTTTCCAGACGCACCTCTCGTCTCTCCTCCTGTGTTCTTTCATGCTGCTCTGATAAATGATACCTGTAATTTATGAAAATGACATGTCACTGACGTGTGGACAGACGCCGTGAAACATCGCAAGCTCTGTCACCGGTTGCATACTCTGTTGAGAGAAAGCAGGATGTGGTTTCAGTGGCTGCACATACTGTTCTCGGTGATTAAGAGTAATGTCATCAGGAAATCGGGAGGACGCGTCCTTCATCTTCATCTCTCAGGAGCTGGAGGACTGACGGGAGTGAAACGTCTGGCATCACGAACGGACTTTTTAAGTCTGTGTCCTCAGTTTGCTTTGTGACTTTGGATGGAACGTCCACGCTTGACGGAGGCGGAGCCTTTCCCACCGTAAATGTACATTTCAGCTCCTTTCCCAAACACTCCAGGAACAATTTTTTCATTTTTTTGCAAACCAGATATTAAGGGCACATAAAACGTTGTCTCGTTTTTGTATTTTTTTTTCATTAATAACTGAGTGTTCTGGATGAACTCTCAGTTCTGGGGGAGCTGGCCAGGCTTCCTACAACTCTCAACTACCCCAATTCCAAGACCACCACCACTCCTCAGCCCATTCATTAACTTTTATTTCCTCTCATTACCAGATCATAAAAGTGTTTATTGCCATATATTTTACCCCCCACAGTCAAACAATTATCTGGCTTTGAAATTAGATCAAATTAAAAGAAAAGAAAAGAAAAGTAGTCGATGATTTAGAAAACAGCATGATTGTGTTTGGTTTAATAAAAAACAGACCGTTATCATCATGAGCATACAAATTTAATCCATGTTCTAGTGACCGAATGCACCCAGGAGAGTGACTTATTTGTTTCAGTGTACGTAGCCACTTTGAAATGTAACTTTTTATTAGGTCATTTACCAGTAAGCCAGGTTCAAGGGGAGTGGAAGGGAGTGGAAGGCTGCAGGGCTTCAATATTCTGCCAGAAATAGTAAACAAGTTAAATTAAATCACATTTAATTATTCACTCTCTGCTACTGGGCCGTTACTATGTTAAAAATTGCTGCCACATATATATATATACCACATACCACATGTGGGAGTTTTCAAATCCATGCTTTACAAGAGTACCCAGAGAGTACCTTTACCCAGAGTTTAAACTAAATACTAAAAACTAAAAATAATTGGACGTGGCGTTTGTCGGCTGAGAGACATCCGTGTATGTAGCCGTTACAGGGGTCGTCCGTCCTGCCTGGTCCAAGATGGTGGAGACAATGACGTATGAGCCAAAGACGAATGCAGCATCTATATGTGCGTGGTGTATGCGGATGTGGAAAAGTGGAGATGACTGATTGTACATGTGGAGGAAATGACAACACGGACGCGGGCAGCTCCGACTGACTCACTTCCCCATTCCCATCAGGCCTGTGGTTATTATCATGTTTTTTATTATATGCTGCAGCATGTGGTTTTTGTTTACGAACAGCTAAATCTTGGCGAGAGTGACGAGACAGCTTGATTTCGTTGAATGCGTCCCCGTAACCGCACAGTAACCGACAGCTGCTCCTCAACGTACAGGAAGCTGCGAGACGTTTCTGCGGAAGCATTTTATCGTACAGGAGTGTGTTATGGCATTTTTATGAGCAGCTGTTTTATTACAGCTCTTGATGTCTTCTACGTTGACGTATTTCCCTCCCTGGCTCCTGGTTGATCACTTGTTGCCATGGTTACATGGGATGCTGCGCTCTCAGCCTGACAGTATGCGACATAGCAGGATTCGTCCATGGCCGTGCGTCACTCTCAATCGTCCTTTTCAAGGCCCGAGCTGATTTTCCATGAATAAATCAGCAGATGCTTCAAAGGAAGAACCCAACTGTCTGCCTAATATCCGTTTGGAGAAGATTTGTATGAACGCAATATCCAGATGTACAGCCGGAGTGCACAGTGAACGGAACGTCGCATAAAAGAGGAAAATTTCAATTACCGCAGCCTTTATTTGCCCCGACAACAAAGGAGGAAAACGCGATTGATGATGGAAGTAAATTATGTGACGATGATGTCATGGTTCTGCCTGATCAGGGCCATATGTCTGACGGCGTGGTGTGTTCACTGCCCTGCAACCTTCACGTCATAAACTGGATGCCCTGACCGACAGAGATTGAAAGTGCAGGTGTCGACAAGGAATACTGAAGCCTGAAAAATAAGAGAAAAAAAAAAAAAAACACGATTCCTGTCTCCAGAAGCGTTGCATAACAGGACTTGACAGTAGGAAGAAAATAAATTAACATCTGGAAGTGGGATTTTATTGTCTTGTTGTGACAGATAACAAGTAAACCACCATGTTGGAACGGAGTCAAAGGAGGAAACACAACCAGACTCTGACCGTTCAACACATATTCCCGGATTCTGAGGTACATCAAGGCTGGTCCGACTAGCGTAAATAACACGGAGGGAATTCTCGGAAGCACACATGCTCTCGCACACGAGGCTGCTTTGGTTTTACAAGAAGAGGAGAGATGAAGCTGAGGGCGAGAGGACACGTTCTCAAAGAGAGCGGCGGCCGGGCGGATGCCGTGTTCCCAGACCAATAGCTCACTCACACTTATCTAATTCCTCTTTTGCTCTTTTATTGCAGGTTTCACGTGAAGGTCGAGGGGGGAAACGGGGACACCCACACTGCCACACATCGAATGTCACTCTAGGACTATTTCTGTTCGGTTTCTAAACGGAAACCCAGCAGATAAAAGCATCTTCTCAGCTCGTCCCATCACCTTCCTTGATTTGGTTTCTCGAAGCTGCAAAATGAGTTAGAAGAAGCTGAGATCAGCCAAGAGAGGTGTTTGTGGAGCATCACATGGACGTGAATGTGCTCATTGCCACAGTGAATAACTTCAAAGTGCTTCAGAGCTTATTTCTTCCCTTATAAATCCCCCCTTTTGCATCTTGTCCACTTTGCTGACTGACACACTGTGAAACAAAATGCTGACAAAATGCAAAATATCAAGTCACCATGATGCAATAGAAAATGATAAATGTCTGCATTGACTATGAATGGAGTGAAGATGGACCAAAAGCTAATTTTACTCCAGAGCTTGCTGATGTAACTTTTGGGTTGTTTCTAATAGAATTAGAATATTGTCCATGTTGTAATCATCATGAGGTCAAGCTTTACAAATAAACTCTGACATAACTGGACTTTATAATCTAAGTCCAAAGACTAAACAGACTCAGGCTGAAAAAACTGCCCTGGGTGGCCTGGTTATCCCCCCCCCCCCCCCCCCACACACACACACAAACACACCTCCTATCAC
>CAAKHB010003743.1:3787-32989 GCA_901007665.1 Aeoliscus strigatus
CCCCTTTTCCCCCCCCCCCCCAACACACACACACACACACACAACACACACACACACACACACACACACACATCAGTTATCAACAGTATGAGCTAAAGCTTGAAGCATGGTAAATAGATTTATTGTACTTCTCCCTCACACACTTGCTCATTGACATCATCCATTCCTTATGATGCATCTTGTACCTTCTTTTTTCCCTTTTCATAGTCTCATTTAGCCATTGCCATTACCCACTCTCTGCTTTTTTTTACTTACTCTCTTTCCTCTCCTCTGTCTTTCTTTCCTTCTCTCTCTCTACCCACCCCCTCACTCTTACAACCTCTCTCCCCTTGGTTTTGGTGCATTGCAGTGGCTCCATCACCACATCAGAGACACAACAGCCTTGGCAAACGAGGTCTCTCTTTTTCACTCTATCACTTTCTCTCTCTCTTTCTCTCTCTCTTACACACACACACACACACTCACTGAGAAACATACTTACGACTCTTTTGTCTCTTATTTTAACCCCAATTTCCCACCTCTTTCACTTTCTGACTGTCTCATGCCTTTAGTGGGAGCCAGAGACAAAGCCTTGAGATTGAGCAGAAGTGTAACCTCAACCATTTCTATATCAAAAAGCTGCATTCGATATCAAATAAAAGTCTCAAACACAATCCTTTGCCTTCAATCTCGTGAAGAAGTCTTGCAGATTTCCATATGCACAAAACACAGAGCCTTAAGAAGCCTTTTGCTTCTCAAATGGTTGCAAGGCAACCACCTCCTCGGTTTTCATGATGGATTGCTCTCTGAATTCTGGGAAATAAAGATACTCCTTCATAGATCTTTGGATCTTTTTGTTAGATTCTCTGTCTGTGTCGTTGATCACACCTGAACAGTCAGTCAGGCAAGGCGCAGTAGGAGGTGACTGGCATTTACTCTAACCATCAGTCCTACACAACCTGCAGTCGCTCACAATCTGCCGGCATTGATTAAACATATGTGTGATTAGAGATTCTTCTCCAGCGTTGTGCATTCATGGCTGGATCACTTTCAAAGCATAATGATGGCTTTCAGCACCTGTTTTCTTCTCAGGATTTGCTTACTTTAGTGCAAACTGAAAGGATATAGATGTGACATGTTCAGCTGGTGAATAATGATTAAGTTTGGTTTGTTAAATCTCACATCAGGGCAGCAGTGACGGCTTGTGGTATAAAATGGTAACTTTACATATCATAACCCTGAGTCCTGTTTATTGTTCCTAATGATAGTGCTAATTCTTAAATACTGATTTTCATATTTGTATCGTGAGCGATACTCTGTGGTTTTGAGGGAGCAGAAAACAAGCAGGAGTGAATAAGTTGACTGTTTTCAACTGGAACTGAAACATCATGCGGCAGTAAGGGGTCTGCAGAGGAAAGTCTTTACAGAAGTCTTTACACATACGGCCTTTGTGTACACCTCCGATGTTTAAAAGCCGTATGAACAGCGTGATGCCATCACCTGCTAATTTGGCAGGTGGACTGAAGGAGGCAAACCAAGTGTGAAGCACCCCTCATTATAATCCTGGCTATTTAAGGCTAACACTCCCACTTGTGAAAACCCGAAGCTGAGCTTGTGATTTAGAATTCCATGCATGCGTTACGTAATGCTTTTGTCTTTCATGCCTGAACTCTCCTCCAGACACAGCCATAGTTTATTAATGAAAGAGATTGCATGATTGGTAAATGGTGTGTGTGTGTGTGTGTGTGTGTGTGCGTGTGCGTGTATGTATTCATTTACATCAATGAATTGCAATATGTCACATCTCTGGTGTGTGTCCACTCGTGTGTGTGTGTGAGAGAGCGAGAGAGAGGGAGGGGGAGGAGATTACAGGAATCCCTGTGCACATAACATGACAACATGGCCACCCACGACCAGGAAAGGTCAGGGTTTGTCTCCCCTGAAGACTTTATAACAGCCTGTCATAGTTGGCACAGATTACCCACTTACACCAGATGACATATGACAATTTATGTGCACCGACAGACAGGACCACAAATTGTAGACTTGTTATTTGCTATTGCATTTGACAAAATGGACTTGCAGACGTGTTCTCCTCTTTCTTGATATGAATTATTCACATAGCCTGTCCATTTGAAATTGCAGTTAAATCTGCAAGTGAAATACAATACTGCTTGTCTGCCTCCTGAAAATAGGTCAGTAATGGAGAGTAAAGTTTTGTTTTCGATGAAGTTATACTTCTACAATCCGATGTACAATTCATTACATGATACACAGCAGATATGAGACTGAGCATACTGAGACTTCATAGTGATTCAGTCTACTCAATGTCTATTTAAATTCAATCAGAGTATAAATAATATCATTCCCCTTGTCATTAATTAAAGTGTATTTTTTGTTGAGCAATTAAGTATAAATGGCAAAGAAGATATTGAATTTATGATCCAAGTATTATGTTTGTGCTTCAACAAACTGCCAGTGACTTTCTAAACCTTGTTTCATGAAACATCCACATGAAATGTGATATTTTCAGCTATGTCATACCAGGCATCCATCCAGTCCATACTGTATCTAATGTTAGCTGAGTAATGTTAGCTCAGAGTTTTATATTGTCTTGTACCATACACACACACACACACGCTACATTTCCGTTGATTTGAGGTCTGCAGTGCTGGACAGTTTAGCCATTTCACTGTTTCGCTCTTTTTTTCGAAAAGGTTAATTCAAGATAAATCTCTAAAATGTTCTCATGAGACAAAGAATCAGATAAGCTTTGCTCAATGCATCACTGACGCTTTCTCCGAATCAGGTGCTTGTGTGCTCCAAACATCTGGGTTACATTGATACATGACCCAGGTGCTTGTCAGCAGCTTATGTTGAAGATGTCATTTGCTATCTCTGTCCATCTCTCAGCTTGTGAGTTGAGGCCTCTCTCAGCTAATGCGAGTTGTAATTGAAATTGATTTTGTCTCCAGTGAAGGAAACTCCCATTTCCATGGATAGGCAGTTGAGAAGCCTTCTGCAAATCTCCCATTGCATCGTCATGATCGTAGAAATCTGGTACATCTAGGATTGAACCAAACACTGCTGTTCTTGTTAACACGTCCTTGATCCAAAGCAAATATTCTTCAGCTCAGATGAAAATTCAGTCCATTTTTTGTTCTTGTAAAATATGACCTAAAGGACCCTCAACTATTTTACCATAGTCTGGGTGAGTGCTCTTTTCTGATTGGCTGGCAGCCATGCGTTAAAACCGGTTAATGCACACGTAGATCGGCTCATGTTTAACTTTTCTAATATCCATCTGCGGCACAACCAGTTACTTTGACAAGATTAAACAGCACACTAGCAGCACAGCTGTCAGCGGTAACAACTGCTGGACATTTGACGAGAAAAACAAGCACCCAGTGCCAGTAAGGGCTCGTATCATAAATAATTGATCACATTTCGTTTCTTTGGCAAATGGTATAAGTGGGTAAATCAACGCGTAGGTGTGTGTTAAATGGTTTTAAGACATTTTGTGGAAGCAAACCACCCTCCGCAGAGCGCCGTGTTCAGCGTGAAAAACGACTGGACGAGTAAAACATGCAAAATGGATCATTTTAACATTTCTTTCGTCTTTTGTTGGGTGAGTACAAGAATGTAGACGAGTCAGATGCTGCGCACAGGTGTGTGTTCAACAGTTATTAGGAACGACGCAAGGGTGAAGAACCACCTGATGCGAGTTAGGGCTTGTGTAACACATGAAAACATAAATGAATGATCTCATCCCTTGTTTCTTTGGCAAATGACAATGGTATGAGCTTTGCGTCAGGTGGTTCTTCAACCTCTGCGTCATGCCATTTAACTGTTTAATGTACATTTACCCGTTGATTAACCCTTACATATAGTATAGCATAGTTAGTAGCAGCACTACTTGAAATAGGAGGCTACTTTTCATGACACCATACCTGACATATCTGACCACAAGAGGGCGCTGACGACTGAACCAGAGTTTAACTCGTTGCCTGCTACTTATTTTTAAAGACGCTTCTTTATTACCTTTCAGAAGCAACTCACCATATTTCATGTATACATCAGAACATGGGCTGTTTTTTACCTTAATGTGGGAAATAAATGTGAGAAACTCAACCTTTACATTAGCTTAGAACTGTTTCATCCAGGTTGTTTGCTGACACCTGTGGCAAAATAAGACCAGACCAATCAACGCCCAAACGTACTTCCTGTTTAGTCAAATATCATAGGGATTCTATTTATGATGTCCAGACGCTGTTCGAACGAAAGCTCTAACCTGGTATTACACTCCCTGCGGCAGGTTGACAATGCAAATATCAATAGTTTGAGTGCTGCCATTGATGATTTCTCCTGGACGCCCCAGCAGGCACAAAACAAAACCACTGTTTGTTCATGACTTCACATCTTGCTGACAGTAAATTCTGATGCAGCCCTTTGGACTGGACAGTTGAATTCCAAGGTCCTTTTTTAAATTCCATTTTCTGTGCTATGATTCAGTTGGACACATTTTTTTCTCTTCAGTTATCCTGACCCGCATCAGCATCAGTGTTCTATTAATGGATGTGCCTAGGATGCCGTGTAGTCAAGGAAACCATTTAAAATAGATTTTTTTTCTTTTTTTATGTATCAGGGTTTCTGCATTCAGAGAAGAACTGAGATGAGTGGCATATGAAGAATATCAATCTGATGAATGGTCATCTTGATATTTCCATTAGTCAAACAAGGCCTGATTCTGAGAGAGGTGCTGAAGATTTTGTCAGTCTGATGCTGCTAACATGCTAACATGGTTTGGTTGAGTTCCTTCCCTTTTGACTTTTACCGCTCTTATTTGGTTTCTCCTTGGCAGAGAAGTCGATGTGGGAGAATTACAGAGTGATTCATCTCACTACTGTGGTATGTGGCTCAGTCATGGAGCAGCAGCACACCAACTCGCCTACTCTCATCCTGTGTGTAGGATCCCTGCTCCAACGTCAGACTTGTAGAGGTGCACCTCAGAACAAATTAGAGATATTTACTTCTGTATGTGTAAATTCGGTGGGGTGCTGTCAAACTAGTACGGTGGAAAATTAAAAGGGTTTAATTCTGATTGTACTGGTAATCTTCACCAACACTTGTGTGACTTCATGGCATAAAACCCATAAACATCCTATTTATCTCAAAGGGCTCTTTGAGGCTCTTGGCTCTTGTGTACTTTGAGTAGTTCTTAACAAAGTGCTTGTCAAGGGTGCCTTTAATATCACTTTCTTATCGCTGTTGTACTGACACATATTTTCTTCTAGTGTATAATAAATTTCCTGCCTCAGATCTTCTACCAGGGCCTGTGTTTATGTACCATCACCAGATAAATGATTGATGGAAAGAATAATTAACTGTGGTAATTAGCATGCTGTTAAAATCTCTCTAAGTGGGCTCCTGTGATTCGGACCTCAGCCATCACACCTCAAAATAAGTTCTTTTCCCCTTGTGGATGTATAAGAGGCTTATGCGCTCACCAAACATTGATTTGATATTCTCTGCTGACATGTGCATGCTGTGGTGGTCATGCTTGTAATCCTGTTGGCTAAATATGCTAAGCTGTGAAAATAGATTAAGACATGGGCTATGGTTTCTTGGCCAGCTATTCCCACTTGCTGGGCTGATCGAAGCAAGACCTTCAGAATCAGTGCCATGTTGCTGTGTCGAAGCATGAACTTCAGCTAGAGGTCAATCAATGCGCCGCACAGGTTGCTCTAGACAAATGTCATCGTGCTTTTTAGGAGTGGGACTTTGTTAATATCAAAGACATCATTGGCTCTGCGTGTTTGTCTCACTCTAAATTGATTTGTGTTCAGTCCTCTGCGTGTGCTCTACACAGGTTTTGTATTATCGATGAGCCTGAACCTACTGTGGAGTAGAGTACAAAGTTTGCACAGATGTTTGGGATGGATTTAAATGTAATGTTATCCAGATGTGGTTACTGTTTTTTAACTTAAGCCTTGACCTCAAAGTTCAAATGTTTAATTTCATTTATGGCTGTTCCATCCATTTTATGAACTTCATACAACAGAACCTCACTCACCCACTCACAGACTCGTCTCCGTCGACCTTGTAGACACAGGTACAGGACTCTCAGATACAGAAAGGTTGTGGGAAAAGCCATATCACCGTGGTGACTGCGACCTTGAACAGCAGGCCACACTGAAGGCGGTCTGTCGTGTCGTGAGGACTGTTTGATGTTGGCTCTGTCATACCTGCTTTTCTTGTATCTTTATATGCTCTCATACAAAATTCCCTTTGGGACAATAAAAACATAATCTAATCTCATGTAAGGTCTATGTTAATAATGTAAAACAGAAACGGACAGTGGCAGTGGATTCTCGTGTACGGTGGAGTCCATGAGAGGCAGACTAGAGATCAAAACTCCCATGAAAGGAAAGTGGGTGAAGTTTCAGGCTGGCAGGGGGAGCACAGATGACATTCACTCAGGAGGGAAGGGCATGAAGAACAGGTACAACTAATTTGAGCAATAAGGAAAGGCAACGAGTTATGTTGCATGTGTGTAAACGATATGTTTTCCACAACTCAGTATTTTTCATATGCAGGGCTATAAATGTAACTTTTATTTAGTGTGAAAAATGGCTGCCTGAATGCTGCAGGAAGAGTTAGTACTGAGTCTTTCTCCTCCTTTTCAACCAAGTCCCCCTAATGGAGTGTGTCTCCTAATGTACGATCGGTTAATTGTGGCATGATCTTTTTTGTATGGTCCATCAGTTATAACGGTACAAGATGTCACCATAGCTACCTGGCCAGCACAATGTGGTGGCCAGCTGTTAAGTTTCTGCAGAGAAGAGATGTTTTTCCCCTGTGGGAGGTTGGGGTTCTTTTGTGGTTATGTTGAGGTGGAGCTGACAACAGTGATTTCCAGACAAATGGAAGATTTTGTTTATTTTACAAACATAACACCTTTAAGCCAATGACTAGTGCCTTGGGTTGCCTTTTGAGCCGGGGGCCTTGTATCCATTAGTTCAATAACTTCACACCTCAGACTTTATCGTTACAGTATTTATAAGCTTTGTCCATCTGCTAATGGGTCAGCGTTAACACCGTAAGGTCTTGTTTATCGTCATGTTCTTTGGCATAAGAAGCTGATATTCCTTTTCCCGATGTTAATTATTCACCAGTTCACCATTAGTAAACATCGCTAAGAATTACTGTACATTTTTTTTACTGTACAAAAATGAGCAGACACAGCTGCTTTAACTGGCACCCCCTCTTTTTCTATCAAGTTGTGATGAGGCGTATCTTGGCGCTGCCTGATCGGGTCCTGAGTGTAACACAGGCAAGGTGAGAGAAGCGTGCCTGCTGTGGGCAGCATAAGGCGGGGGGAGGGGCAGCGGACTGGAAGAGGGCAAAGCTCTGGCAGTGGGCACAACAGCATGGCACATGAGTGGCCAAGCAGTGAAGTGGAAAAGGGCAGTCTGGTGAATCTGGGACTAGGCAGTGAGCTGTAATGAATTGATTGTTGACGACATCGGCATGGACGTCAGCACCATTTGAGAAATTACTATAAGCAGGTTGTTCTCAATCAGTCTACAGTAAATACAGAACAAAGCATCTGCACCCACATTGGTCCCTGGATGATCATACTCAGAGGAAGGATTGGCAATGACATACGATTTTGTGTAAACCCAGCCTCAAAAATTTAGAGTGGAAGTGAAATTCATCATGTCACACCAAACATAATCAAAGCCAGCTGGACCCGATGGCATCTAAAAAGTCCTTTTCCCCTTACCTGTAGGGAGGAGCAGTCGTCAATGGACCATTGCAACAGAGATGGCCGTACCAGAAATGCACGCGCATACACACAAGCATTGCAGCAAATCTATGCTTTGTTATTTACGTTTTCCACACAAAGGTAATACAGCCTCAAAGAATAGAAATCTAGAGAAAGAGAAGTAGAGAGAAAAAGGAAGACTGGCAGACCCACCGCTTGCTATATTGGACAGGAGTGCCATTGCCATGGCAACCAGCAGCCCTCGATTGGTATTTGGAACAGTGATTCGAATCACTGCAGAGGATTTAATGTTCAGTACGCATCCGGGGTCAACTAATATGAAGCTACAGTCAGGTGCCTGCTATGCCCTCGCCACGTCGTGCTTGCAGTCCCTTGTTTGAGACGCAGTGGCTATCACCCGACCCACTGGCGTGAAAAACTCTCATCCAGAGACAGATTACCCCACAGCTCTCCTCATCCCGAAGGATGATTGTGCTGCCATGCAGAATGTCGGATTTGAAGGTGTAAACATTGCATGTGTTCGTTTTGACTGCGTCCATGACTGGTTTCTGCTTCTCTCGCTCCAGCATTTTAACTCAGGCCAGACCTCATGTAACAAAAAAACCCAATACAATCATTTAATATGCTAAAAATGGAGGTAATATCTTCATTCGGCTTTCAAATATCTGAATAAGTCTCCTTCTGTGTGGCCCCTTCATCAACCTGAAAAATAGAATCGAAAGCTATTTTATGGTTAGTATGTTAAAAGGCAGCCGCAGAACTGATGCGTCCTTGTGTAGCTACAACGATTTGATAAACAAGCTTACAAGCTCTCTATGTGTGTAATGATGTTTTTTCTGTGCAGGGCATTTTCTGCCAAACACAACATCAAATAAGTAGATTTGTTTTTAAATTCAAAGAAGACTTTTTGGGTCCCCTCGTTTATCCACTAACTTAGACTTTTCACTTTGCTGCTCTTCGTTCTTTCTGGTTGAGTTGATAAATCTGCTAAAAGGGTTCAGTGTCACACCAGCATTGTCATTTAAATATTTGAATGGTGGTTTCCATCAGAAAAAAAGAGGATGGCAAGCACTTTGCGTCCATTTATAGCCTCTGCTTATAGATCTGTGCCACTTCAACATCCTTACATTTTCCTTTTCCCTCTTGCACACATACTCACATATCTGGACACTCACATGTACATGCACAAGAGAGCTTTTACCCCAGCCCCTGAATTCTGAAGTAGTCACCCAGTGGCCCAAAGAAAAATCGTGAATAGGGATGAAAAAAGAATACAATGATTGAGCAAAGACTGAGAATCTATTAATACAGTCAACACACTCACAAACTCAATCAATAAGATGCATTCAAAGACCCATTGTTTGTTGTAGTAAAAAGCCACTGTCAAAAATCAGAGTTTTTCTGAAAGTACTCCACCAGACAGTTGAACTAGCAGTTGGCAAAGTGCTGCGGTCATTCTGTGCAAGTGTCAGTCAAACAGCGGACAGTGTGTCCTGTAGACAGATTCACAGTTTGTTGTGTTATCAAGAGACAGGCTAATTCAAAGTGAGTGCCTCCAATATCTGCCCCATTATTTCTTGTAAACCGAACAGGGTAAACAAAGTCATTCAGCAACATAATGCTCATGGCAATCAGTTTTTCATGAGTAAAGCTCAAACGATACGGTGCGGCTGCTGGCATTCAATAAGGAACTCTGGTTGTAACACACCAGCGTTGTTTAATTTGACATGGGTACGGTTTTCAATTTGTTTGGAGTGATAGTTTTCACTATGCAGTGAAGTGAGAGTGTAGAGAGTGTAGCTACTCTGACACAATTAAATGTAAGCCTAAATGTTGAACCTGGGTTTAAGTTTGATGGAGGATGTGATTAAAAAACAGAAGAACAAAGACAACAAAACACACGTGCAACAGTTTATGGACCTTGCTCTGCTGTAACCATTCACAAAAGAATATTTTCGTTCAAGGTTTCGCATTATAAAACAAAGAAAAAACTTCTTTATTTCTTTATTCGTATCGTTCTTGTCTGGATTATTTCTAGCATAGTTTCTGGATTGTTACAGAACACTACACAGGTGTGATGATATAAGCAAGTTAGGTTGAACAGACATTCAAAATAGGTGTTTAAAAATAATGGAGATAATCGTGACTAATCGGGAAAAAAAATCGATAGTTTAGTCGACAAATAGAAATTATTCGTTAGTTGCAGCCCCATGCAGCATTACATAAGGTTGCTAGCTTGATGGAGAGAAATGTACATCTCTAAGACTGATGTGCATAGTGTAAGGTGTCGGTGAGGTCTGTGGAGAATCTGTGTTCTACAATGCTTTTCTCCGTAGTGTGAATATTTAATAGAGAGAAAGAGCTTACCACATATCCCGGTGTCTCTGTGGATGGAGTGGGGATAAAAGCCCCACATCCTCCTCTCACAGACCCAAATGGTTTTAAAACTTTTTTCAGTTTTGTAGTCTCACATCAACCTCTTTTTTAACTCTTGTACAACCTTTAGATATTGACATTTATCTGAAAACAAGGATAAAACAGGAGCTGCTGTTTTTCATTGTCATGACACACTGGATGGTATAATGAGGAGGCAGAAATGTTATAATTAATTATATTATTATCTGAGTGTAGCCGTCTCTACACTCCACTCCTCCCTCCTCCTCCTCTGTGTATTATTCATCATAGAGGACTCCTGCCCTGCTTCCCCAGGCTATTTTTACCCAGCATGCCCGTCACATTAACTGAGAGCCCCAATCCCCTGCTGCTCCCAACAGCAAGCCTCCCTCCATCTGGATCATGGATTACATCCCTCCTTTTCTCCCCTTTCTCTCCCTATTGGTGGGTCTGAGCTCTACGTCCCTCTTTACATCCCATCTCTTTTTATCCCCACTCTTGTTTTTCTTCCCCTCTTCACTAGCCCTCCCGCTTTCACTGCCGTCTTCGTTCCTATGTCTTTCAATCATTCATATTAGAGTCCTCAGTCCCCCGGGGACACTCACCACATATCTCTTCAGAGCCCAGTCTTTGCCTGCTGAGGCTCTCCAAAAGTGTGGTTGACATACTCGTCTGCACAAACCAATAAGCCCCCCCATCCACATGCTGTCATTGTTTACAGTGCAATCCTGCAAATTTCACATAAAGTTGAAATTTACCTCAAGCCACAGCCAATTTATCAAATCATATCAGCATGCAAAGCAGACAGATGTCCAGGCAGATTCAGAGACGAGGCTTACCGTAGCTGCTGATGGCGTTTAAATAACAATGAGCTGTTGCAGCATGTTCTGTCACGGTGCATTCACACATTACAACAGCAGCTGTAGTCATCATTTCTGGATTGATAAACCCAATTCTTCCCATTCACCAGTGTGAAAGTCAGATTTGAAAAATGAAAATGTTGGTGTCTGTGTAAAAACAGAAAAGTTTGCTCTTTTTAAATACAGTGAAGCAAATCTGAAAATAAAAACATAATCAAGGTATTTTACTGAACACTCTAAGAGATTTGACTGATGCACTGCTAATTCTTTATGTCAGAGAGCACACAGCCTTGGAGGCTCAGCAGAGACTCAGCATGAGACTTCAGGTGGACAGCTGGAAGGCATGGCCGAGAGAAATAACATGTTTATGCATCGCACCAACAAAATCATATTGTTATCAACATGAATGCAGTTGATCATTAAAATAATGACATGGGTAAATGATTTCGTACCACGTAAGTGCAGTCATATGTATTTGATGTATGCAGTAGTGACAGTCGTCCAGGAGAATGTTACGTAAAAGCAATCCTAGTGTGCAATGACCTTTATTTTCCATTATGTTCTCTATATTCCAACAACGTCTGTTAAAGAGAGCATGCTCATTAGTTTTAGTCGTATTTTTGTGGCATTGTCAGAGTGCTCATTGCAGAGTCCCTTGCTGTTGCAACACTTTTGTTTATTCCAACTCAAGCGCATTTCCCCTCAAGGTAGCAGAGTTTATATTTTAGAAGGCCCAAGAGGTGGCATTGTTTCTGGGTTTGGTACCACTGTAAGAATGCCAAAGCTTGGGTAAAGGTAGTTTATCTTCAGTTTGCAGCTGTATTCAGATAATGGCACTTACTAAACTTTCAACCAAGATTTTCTTCCCCCGATGAAATGATCCAAAGGCTTGTTGAACCTTGAACAATTCATCGTAATCTTTATTGATCTTGCATTACAATTACCAACGCTCCTGAACAGAAGCTGGTATGACCTTTAATCCATCGTTCATCCAACCAAATCCAATCAGTTAACAACACGTCAATATGTGCCACAAAAGTTTGCACTGTTTACTTTTTATAGAACAGTTATTCATTAGAACCAGTTTAGACATATTAAATTGGAAACGCTATCCTGAGAGGAAGTTAAATTTGGACACTGAGTGATGTTTTGATGAAAAGAATCAACAGCAACTCATCAAAGCTGTGAACTACATTTTCAATTACATCACACCATTTTTTTGTTTCTTTGTAGAGACACCCTATCAAGGTTGAGGCTTTTGGGGCCATATGTGTTTTTCAGCACATACACTGCATCATCTCTTTTGTTCTTCTTCACTCTCATGGCCTCGGCCATTCTTCCCTGTCCAACTTGCGTGACATCAACTTCTCTTCATCATCCTTTATTGAGCACTGATCTGCCACTTCCTCTCTCTGCTCCTCTCTGTCGCGTTTCCTTCCTCTCTAATGTCCTTTCCACTTTGCATTAACATACCCTCTCTTCATGTTGGTCTGCGTCTTATTCTGTCACCTGCAAACCCGTCTCCCCTCCCCCGCTGACTCAGCAGATTGTTTCTGAGGTTGGACCAGTTTGGTGTGTCAGGTGGGAACAGGTAATGCCGCAGGATGCAGGTTGACCTCACTGTGTCACTTTAACTCCAGCTCACATCAAATTTGTTTGAGAGGCTGCCTCTCTCTCTCTCACACACACACACACACACACACACACACACACTCTCTCTCTCTCTCTCTCTCCTTGAGGCTCCAGTGTAAGAGCAGCATGGAAAAATCTAAAAGTGAAGGCTAAAGGGGAGGCATGCATCTCTAGAATCTACAATGCAGTTTATGTTTTGACACATTGATGCTGATAAAAGAAGTCACATTATGCCCCTTTCCATATCTTCATGGTCCAAATGGTCACGTTCCCCCTCAATGCCCATGTGCCTGTGATCTGTCCGGGTGTGCTGACATGTCCACTAGTGGAGTTCAGTGCAGTTGTTAACGCTTGGCATGTCCTTACATTTGCTGACCATGGATTCAGAGTATAATAAAGACTCAGAGCAGGACTTCTCACAGTAGTATAGGCGTACTTATACCAGGAGAGTCTGTGGAGTGTAACGGCTGATGATCACGGCCATTCAAGTCAATCAGTGCTCACACCAGCTGCAGCGTGTTTCAGCAGCGTCTCTGGAGCGACCGTCACAGTCGCCCCACTGAAGGTAGGATTTTACAACACAGCAAATTTGGTCGATTTTCAAAATATGAAAAGCAAATTTTCTAAATAAAAGACCACAACGTCACAAATGTGTAAAGGAGAACCACATGTACATCAGAGGTCAGACAGGACGCGAGTCATGGAGGAGGAAAGAGTTCTCCTAGAAGTAAGAATCCAAAAGAACTTGGAGGAGGAATGTGTGGTGGAGAAAGCTGATGAAAACTGAAGCGCATCAATCAGGAAATGAAGCCTCCATCTTATTTGTTGTTGTTTATACGTGCCCTCTCGTGACTCTCGCACTAGCTCGTTGTCTCATGGTACTCGTCGGGCGTTCCCGTTCCTCTGCTGAAACGCTCACAGTGTGAATTGAGATCGTGCTGGGAACGGAGTAGAGACACGGTGCAGACGTATAAATCCGGCTTATGTTTGTTCTTGATCTTCTGCTAAGGGTCGCGGTCATATTGGAGCCAATCCCAGCTGTCACAGGACTACAGCTAGGGTACGTCCTGGACGAGTCGCCACCCATAGGGCTGACATGTGAAGACAGACAACCAATCACACTCACATTCACACGTACATTCAATTGAAAGTAACCTAGAACCTAGTAATCTAGAACTCTAGAAAGACCCACAGGCCAGGAATCGAACCCTGCTGTGAGGCGAAAGTGCTGAACACTGCCACACCGTGCCGTCCCACAATAGTACATTTGTATTTTATTTAATATCGGTTTGGTTACTAGGGAATAGCAATGGCTAGTTCCATCTAAATATTTAGCATTGGTGAAGATTTATCATCACCGAAAACAAGTTTACAAATTATTTGACCTCCCAGACATCATTTCATGTTTAAAGTTCTTCTGTCGTGAGATTCCGATATCAACTAGTTCCTGACATTAAGAATTAATGTCACGCAAACACACACTCCTATGATCTCATCCACCTCTAATTGTACTCATGCTCCATGTGATTAGATACAGATATGAAAGCAGAGAATGAGGTAGAAAAAAAGGAAAGAGGAGACAAAAGAAATGTAATAGAATCTGAAATAAATCGAAGGGCAGTAAAATGACGCGCACACACACACACACACACACACACACAGATAATTCAGCGTGACAGAGAAAGTGCCAACAAGCAAAGCAAGACAGTGGGTGTCCATTATTCGATGTGTATTACAGTCCAATATAAAATAGAGTGCTATAACACTCACATTAGAGTTGTATTGTATTCACCTCCTCCCATTAAACATTCATCCTTACTAAATATTTCATATGTTGTGAAATTTTGTTGGTACATTAACTGCTGATGAATGTTTAATCCGTCACCCGTTCTCAACGGTTATTTTTATTTTTGAAACATATCCACCTCTCTTGGTCTTTAGCCGAGCGAAGATAACACACATTATTGAAGATGCCGGGTGAGATGAAACTGCCTGTTTAGAAATATTCTAAAATTTAAACCCAAATGGAAAGAGAACAGAATAAGCAATATGCTATGCTGCAATACAGTTATCTTCTCATTTAACAAAATGGTGTATAGGGTGCACTGGTGTAGAAGATGCAATCTATTTTTCGGGGCCTTCCATTGGTTAAATGGGTTGTAAAGACATTTCAAAGACGTATAAACGTACATAACAATGTGTAAACATATTTGAAATATAACCTTTCTTTTGACTTTGAAACCCACCTACGTGTGTGTCGTGTGTGTGTGTGTGTGTGTGTGTGTGTGTGTGTGTGTGTGTGTGTACGTTGCATGTGTGTGGTTCCTCCAATTTCCACAGCCAGTCACCAGAAGTGAATATAGAAAATTTCTGCTTCCTGCTCCAGCGGACAGATGAGATTGTTGCATTGAGATTCAGGAGCTGATGTTCCCTCACTTCAAGCAGCCACATGCCTGCAAAAACTTTTCCTCTAATCTAACGCCCTTAATCCATTGCCGGTCTGTGGTTCCCCTTCAGTCTGCAGACTGCTCCCTGAGCAACTGCATCGAGTGTGTTTGTCCCAGAAATATCAATAAAACCACTTTCTGTGCATATACAGGTTTTTTTTGTTTTGGCACTACTTCTGGTCCATTTAAAAAAATGTGATGAATAAACGTACACATTTCAGCAGGAAAGCTTTCAAAATGGCTGAATGTGACTCCTCAGTCTGATTGTTGTTTTGTAACCAATTATGGTAATACTTTTTGACATTTAATATACTTTCAAAGACTTATGTGCAATAAATATAGGGAAAAAACACATTAATGCTTTGTCATAAGGTACAACACTTTTATTTGAAAAGTGACTTGAAAAGTGACGCCACTAGACTCCCTGCAGTCTAGTGGCGGTGGAACAATCTACCTCTTTGATAGCCATAATTCAATCTGCCACAGATGAAGCTGTAATCATATTATCTTTTGTTAACACAGTTGAAAATCTCCAGGAGGCAGATTATCACGACATTATCCACTTCGAATAGGACATCATCACCTATCACAAGCTAGTCGTGTCAATTGATCCAATCAGACTTTCCTCCTGGTAGTGTGGGCCACGCCCATCCCAATTAATTATCTGAGAACCGAAAGTCGAGCTGCTACAGCCTGCAGGTATTCTCAAGAATTAACCTTTGAGACTCATTTGCCACGGTGTTAGAGGAGGTTCTTTATACTAAGACTGGAATAGAACATTTTGATCAAATTCGTCCATGTTATCTCAATGTCAACTCACAGGCATCCTGCCATATGAAGAAAATATACCCTCCCCCTCAAATAAAACGAGACAGTTCAGTCATATAACAAGTCTAGAGTAAATGGATCAGTAACTTTGTAAATATGGCTTACGAGTGGATCACTTGTCCCCAACGATAGCACACAGCTGGGTGGTGTGTCGGATGTGTCTGACAGTGGGAGGGGGAGCAGCCTCGGGCAGCTGAATGAAGAGTTTTATGGAGGCTAGTGGCGTTCAGAAATTCAGATATTGACGGGACAAATATGAACACATTAACTCTGTGAATCGTTGTCCCCAGATAACCCTCACTCCATACCAAACATCACTCTACCAATCAAATCAGTAAAAGCAAGGCAAGCGTCCCTGGAGACTCAAAGCACATTGACGTTCTTGGAGAAGGACCTGGACTGGTTCTCTCTTTCTTTGCCTTGTTCAGGGGATCTTTCTCTTTTGCCACCAAGTCTGAACAAATATGAACTAATATGGTCTCTGGTACGTCCCTCTCAGCTGACATCTTCTTCTTCTTATTAGTTATTACCTTTGACTGCTTGGCAAGCTTGGCCTACATGACCCCTCTTTATTGATCAGCTATATCTTTCTACCTGGCTTGATACCAAAATCAATGCCAAAATGAAAAATCAATCAAATGAAAGCATTCCAATATAAAATCTTTCATCTAATTAAAAAAAGAAAACTGCAGCCCACACACTCTCCATCTCCATCATTAATCAGTCATAGTTTCAGAATATCTCTAAAGTTTCAGAATAAGTTTTACAACAACTCTTGATCACTGTTAGTGATCTTTTAGGTAAAAATCGGTTTAATTTATCATGAAACTGGCCAATTTCGTTTTCTCTTATCTGTCCACAATATCGCATGTGAATTCCCAGGCCTGACTGTCAATCTGTCTGTTTTTTTCCACATTTAGGTATTTTTCCATATTTAGGTATTTTTTCCATATTTAGGTATTTTTTCCATATTTAGGTATTTAGTATATGACATCTCAGGTAACAAACACTTTCAGTACCATAAAAAATACCAGAATTTGATTTGATACTGAAGCACATAATTGTGTTCCCTATAAACAAAAAAAGGAGAAGAGTATATTTGGTATTTGAATCGGTATTTGGACAGATAGGAAATCAATTCAGTCTCAGCATTTTTCTGTATGTAAGTGTCTGCTGTCTGTTAGCCGTGCATGCAGTACTGGGCAATTTACCACTCCGGAGGCAGTTTAAACAGTCACTGAGTACCTGCCAAACAATCAATATAATTTGGCAAACTACTGGCCCGAAAGGCCTGGAGATAATAGCTTGTCTGACTAACTGTCTTCAGTGTAGAACATGGCGTACTCAACGAACTACCATTCAAAACCGTGTTTCTCCTGAAGTGCAGTCGGGTATTTTTGGTTTAAATGTCAGCTTAGTGGCGACTTGCCTATAGGTGCACTGTTGCAGAACAAAAATAGAAACAAAGTCAATGTGGCATAAAATTGCCATCAGATTAGTTAATGTGGGTGCGGTAATGGTGATGACCTTTCATGCACACATACCATGTGAAGTGTGGTTTGAAGCACACAGAGCGCCTGACATTCTACATACACTGCTCCAGGAACGTTACAGCTCGTCAGGAGCCCCAGATGGCTGTGATCGGACCATTTGCACATCTGTGTTTGCCAAAAAATGGTACCGTCGTAAAGGCGGCAAAATTATGCAGAAGTGTAGTTGACGTAACAATTTACATTCTGTGATGTTTTCATTCATTAACAATGATATTGTGATAGTTTTCCATCCCTTTGTCACATTTATATGAGCACAGATTTAATCACACCTACTGGATCTTCTCCAAACCTGCAGCTCGGTAGGCTGTTGCTGTCAATACATAGAAACAGATAAACACTGTCCACTGCCATTTGTGAATGTCAACGTATTTACCAACAGGCTTATGGCGGTCAACAAGATAAATATACTGATGTTCAGTTCAGCCTAATAAAAGGTCTTTACACAAATAAACATGTAATTTCTGTTTTAGTTGCTTTTATTACATTGTACTGGTTGTAAAGAATGTTTGTGAATGATTCTTTGAGGGATTTTGACTTTCAGTTCCTTCAAAGTCAGTTTGTTGGGATGTCCATGATCATCTGCCCTGAAGTATCGAAGACCCAACTTAGAGAAGTGATCTGAAACCTCACCCAACTTACACTTTGCAGACAACATGCTGTTTGTTTTAGTAGTGAAGGAAAACATTCATGATGGCTGCGTTCCATTTAGGTGAGCCAGCACGCACATTAAAAAGAGACTGGCACATCTAAATGGATTTCAGCCATTATTAGTATTCGCACATGTTTGACAAGGTCTGCTGACAGTTGTTCATCATCCCTAAGTGTACACAGTGTTTTCTATATTTGACAAGTATCTCATACATTTAGACAGGCTTGAATTAAACACAGATGGTACAGTATTTCCAGCAACTGAGGGGGATTAAGGAAGGAAGGTTTAAAGAGACAAAATTCACTCAAATTCTTTATTTATACTGATGTGATGTCTGCTTACAGGGTGCAAATGGAACAGAAGAAGCCGGGGAGCAGGTGGCCATCACGAAACATTTAGCAGGTTCATGTTTAATTCGACGAGTCCACACAGTCCAAAAAGCATTTTATTCATAGGGTTGCCGCCTTTGCTTGTTTGTAGGTGCGTGTGTGTATAAAATTAGCAGTAGCCACAGCACAATCCTAAAATAAACTTGACGCCCACACACCTCTCAGCCTGCAATAACCTTTTTGCATACTTCCTACTTTAGCACTGCAGGGAGAACTTTGTTAAATGTTGTGCAACAGAGCCAAATATCTTTACTGTCAATAACGTGTTCCAGATTTTTCCTATAATAATTTCTCTTACAAATGAGGCACGTATTGCTTGTAAAGACTTACTGCATTCAACATTTGCAAATTCACTAAATATGGCTGCCAGCTCCTTAGTAAAAACTGCTCCCTCTGATCATTTTCCAGTGAGGCCTGAACCAAACATTGATTTGTGTTACACTACATAAATCACCCCCCACCCCTCCTTTGTATCTCAGTGAAGTGTCTCCTCTCTGACGTAAAAAGATGTTCTGTGCTCCAAAACAGCTTACATGAGCAGCCTACAAAAACCTTTAGTATGTGGCTTCGAGGAAGGAAATGCCTACTGCATGTGGGTGTTTGTGACATTTTTTAGCATCTTGAAAAGAACGCAGTGTATCTTCCACCAACAAATCTCTTGTATGATCAGACCAAACAGATCAATCAGACCTAACAGATCGATCAGACCGCTGTTAACAAAAAAAAAAGATACAATTCCCTTTTTTGCACATACAGCTATGCAACAGTGATCTACAGTCATGGCAAAAAATTACCATTTGTTTTTTTCAAGGTCTTGTTCTGTTTAATGCCTTGTACCACAAAAGGTACATTTGTTTGGACAAATATAATGCTAACAACAGAAATAGCTCAAACGAGCTGCTCTCCAGCCATTTTCCATGGTCCCTTAATTTCTTACAACAATAGCTAAGGCACTCTGCTGCCAAACACAGTGCTTTTAGGCATTTCATGTTTTCTGTTAGTCACATGATACTCAGAGGAGGTAGGACTTGATTGCATTGATGACTGCAGACATACGTCTGGGTGGCTGGACTAATAATTTCTTCCATGACTGTATTGTCAGTATAAACAGTATATAACTGTGGCTTGTATGGTTATATGTTGTTCAAAAGCAGTTTTCAGGGAAGAACTTCCCTCCTTATTCTGGTCCAACCAAGCTGCGGTAGACATCAACATGCGTGTGTGCTATGTGTGGAAGTCAGCCCTCATTACTTTCTGTTCTCTGTTCAGGCCGATGCTTTCACACTTCTTCGGAGGAGGAAATGAAACTGGGTCATATGCTCCCTCCTGTTCTGTAGTGTAAATGGAATAAATAAAAAACATGGGGGGGGGTTAATGCTCTGCCAGTGAATGGATGAGGAGGTGATGACGGATGGATGACAGTATAAGCAGGGTCATCCACACACAAACCCACTCCTGTGCTGGCAGCAGACTCACAGCGGGTGTAACAATCAGAAAGCACTCCAAGCATATCTCTTCTCTCGTCGCATCCTATTCAACGTTCGGCGCCTTTTTTCTTTTCCAGTACAAAGTCCATCTCCCTGCTGCTTTTCTTCCTGCTACGTCTTTATCTAACATTTCAGGGGTTTCTGTGAGCACTGCCTGCCTGCCTGCCGCCACAGCTCAATAGTTTTGTCAGGTTCACCTTTTTTTAACGTTGGGAGATGTCAGTCTCCTTCCCCACACACACAGATAAGCAACTAACACATTGTTCAAGAGTGGCAGCAACTAATACTGTGAAACTATGTGTGCAGCATTAAATTGGCCCTACTGTACTTGAACTGAATATAGTTATGACAATATTACAATGTAATATGTTACAGTGTAGTTTTTGTTTCAACTTGCATTACATAAAAGCAGCAACCTGGCCCTCTTATACTGTATATGGAAACAGGTGAATTTCTCTTGGGAGATAAATAAAGTATCGATCTATCTATATAAATATTAGAAATTGACCAAGCTCTATGAAGTGGATCATTGAATTTGTCAGACAGTTTATCCTTTTTTCTTAAATGTGTTGGATTCATGTACCAGCAGCACGCACACATTCACTGTTGTAACAGTGTGCTGCCATGGACTCATTCAGTATATGTGAGCGTTTATGACCTCACTATCTGTCAGCTTCTTCTACGAGGCTCAGGTGATGAGGACGGTGGTCAGAAATATTGAGCTGAAACATGGTTAGAGCAAACAAACGCCTGATTCTGAGCTGTCGGAACATCACCGGACCACTTTGATGTCCTCGTTGTTCTTGCTGACACAACAATAATCTTTCCCACATCTGCAGATGCTTGTCTCGCAAACGAAGCCTTGTCAGATGTGGGGGCTTGTTTTTTTTTCAGGATTGCTCACGCTATTTCTCAGATTTACTCTTTGACAATACCTGGAGGGGCAAAGAGGTTCTGTCGGCACCTCAGTTTGCAACAGTCTCCGACTATCATGATTCCAAGGGTTTTCTGCTGTGATAAACAATATTTTTGGGCCTGTTTCAACTGCGCCCATTGAGATGCGCATGTGCTATTTTAGGGGCAGTGACTGTCTTCAGACCTGCTGGATGTTAGCTGTGTAAATGACCTTGAAGATGTTGAACATACAGTAGGTCATTTCCTTCACAAACTATCAACTGCAGGATCCACATTGTTTAGTTTGGAGTCCTTTAAACATGTCTTTATTGCTATATCTTTCAAGTCCTCCCTGTTTTTAGCGATGAGCAGGGTCTGCTGGTCCCGGCAGGGACAGAACAGGAAACGAAAAGGCATGGACCTAATTTCAACCAAAATGAGAGCAGTTGTTGTGTGCAAAGAAACACTGCATGTGGTTTTCATTAAAAATACCCCTCATTATCTTGTTGCACAAGGTACTTGACCAGAGAGCTTCCAATATCCTTCTTCCTCTGTTTGTCCTTCCATTATATTTCCCACTTATTTTCCATTATGATGCTCAGAGCCATTTTCTGCCGTATTATGAAATCAGCCTTTCACAAGGGACAACGCGATGATTAGATTTGTGAATGAAGGACACATTTCCGAAAATTGGGACTGATTCAATATGGACTATTAACACAGTGGATATGTCATTCAGTTTGGTCGAGCCAGGTAAACTAATGGACAGTCAGTCCGTCCACAGTCAGAATTCACCTACAGACAAGACCACGGCTCCATTCCAACAGTTACCATGTCATTTTTGGAACCGCAGTCACCAACAATTACACTGATTACTATATTGTTTATGTAGCTGTACACATTTGTCTTTGAGATTGTCCTGCTCTTGGAGGAGCATGATCAGATTCACATCAACTCATGACCTTCAGTATTGTGTGAACCAACACAAGGCTCACATTGTTTCCTGATGCTCTCTGTCAATGCAGAAATCACATGCCACATTGTTATAATGTGAATGGCTGCTTCAGTCATTTTTGAATACTTTCTCTGAGGGAGTTTTCGAGAACATCTGTCAATCTGTCTATTATCTGTATATCTCAATAGCTGATCATTACAGACTGAGTAGACTAGATCATTTTAGTTTCGTCAGTGATTAGTGTTTCGTCAGTGTTGTTGTACTGCACAGCCGTTCTAATGTATTTGGTCTGAGTTGATTGTATGGGCTGTTGTTTCTTGGCTGCTTGATGCTGTTAAAGTCTTCATGTCCTTGTCAACGTTTGGAGGTGCTCCGACAGACCGTAATGATTTGGCAGGAGTTCAAGACAAAACTCTGCCACTGCTGCTGTAGGTTAAAGGGGTTGTCTTGCTTTCTTATCCTATCTTGTCCTGTAGTTCGCAAGCTGTGTGCTGTTGTCCAGTGATAAAATCAATAGCCACAATGAGTCTGAGGGTTTGTTACTTCTGTTTCACTATGCACATGACAGGATGCACCTTAACTAAAGAATGTTTTTCTTTTTTTCTTATTTATGTATGAATAGTATATATGTATCATTCACCTTCACAACAAATGAGAGCATTAAGTTAGCATTATTATTATTATTTTTATTGAATGGTTCTCATTGCAGCTCTGGTCAAGATGAGGTTTTGTTTTCCTAATTTTGCTTTTGGAAATTAATGTCAATAAGCACATGCCTCAAAAATGTAATCCTTGACTTTTTTCTGACACAGCCAATAAACTGACATGATGATTTAGATGACTGATCTATTTTGCTAGGTTTAGTGCTGCATTAGATAATACATCTTCATCTCATCTTGCTCCCGTTTCCTTCAACCAATTAAAGACAGGAAGGGCTGTGCGTCATTCTACCTTACGTAGAATCTACGTAAAGACAGGAAATAGGTGGAAAATCTACCTTATGTCAGAGATACTGACATAAGGAAAATACAACTAAAAAACAATTTTACTTCATTTAGACTGAAGATTTTCACTAAACCTGCTTTCTGGAACGGGCTCCTGAGATTTTTTTTTACCCACGAGTATAAAAACATTCTGATCAGCCCAAAGTAATGGATGTTTTTAACTGCTTGTAATCACGACACTGACAGTTTAACACACCTGCTGTAGATTCTCAGGTTCGTTTTGCATTCTTTCAATGGAGAAATCACAAAAATACACCTTCAATACAAAATGATGTCTGAATGGCATCCCATCCTCAGTGTTGCCAATGTAGTGATTTTTATTTTTTTTATTTAGCGACTTTTCAGACTCTTCCAACGCCATTTTTTCATAAAACATTTTATGCTGTTTTAAGAGAGTTTTCTAGCGGCAATTTGCCGAGTCAACAGCACGTTTTGCTCCACAGTTCCTTTCTGTTCTTAAAGAGCATTGGAGTGGCCAACGAGTGCTGCATGAGCTCCTCCCCCGTCCCAAAGCTGTCACAGGAGGTCAGCTCCGCATCCGTCTGAGCTGCTGCATACAGAGCAAACTGACCCTCCCTCGCCAGTCTGAATCCACACTCAAAAAAAGAACCGCGCACCGCTGGTTACAGAGCAGGATGTAAAACAAACACAGGAATCAACAGAAGAACGTCCACTGGTAGTTTAAAGTTCAGCTTGTTTATTTAGTTTTTTTTACTCAGGAGTTGGAAACACTGTCGCGTCACCTCCCGTCATATAGGAAGATGACACGCGTCACCTCCCATCTGTAATGGGTTAATGACACAAGGTCACATCAGATCAGCAATCCCTGCTAAGATACATAAGTGAAGTTCTTTGACCCTGACCTTTCGCCATTAAAAACATGTGGAGTGCTACTTGAGGTCTATTTGAATAGAGCAAAGCAGGTCAGTATGACCTTAGCGAGGCTCTGTGTGACATTGTCTAGGTTCCGCGCCTGCTTTTAGCATGGCTCCAAGTTCATGGTATTTTAAATGAAACTGCAACTGAAAACCGTTGGAGATGTGTTTTTTCACAAGTTATTCAGTTGTTAGATTTTCTACTTATTAGAAAGTATATGCAGTATATAAATAAGCCAAACACAGAGTACAAGCATGTTCCCGCTTGAATGCAAACTCACCCATGTAAGCAGCCACAGATAAGAAGCATGAAAACGGACTGACTCATGCGGCTGCATTTATCAAAAAAATACTTTTATTTGTCAGTGCTGATTAGGTTCATTCTCACGTCCACTCGCTCTCGGTTGTCTATGCCTCTGCCAAACCCACAGCTTCCAGTAGTTACACATTGCTTTTACAAAACTCTATCTGATGACTACAATGCCCAAATACACGTAATTGACACTATGAAGACTTTCATTCCAAGGTCTCTAATTGTATTTTCAGTTTTACATGTATTCAACTTCATTCTCCTTGTAGTTTTCACTCTGTGGAAATTCCAAATATGAAGTTGTAGTTTTGGCGATGGTCGGACTGTTCCAGCAAATCCAACAACAGAGTGTCAGAGCCAGTAGTTCGTACACAGAATATTATTATTAAATGCACTCACTTTTAATAGTTTGAATAGATGAAATGGGAGAAAACAAAGTCAATTTAAGAATTCAATAATTGATTGATTGATTTAAAATTCAATGTATGCAGCAAAAGCATCTTTTTTGCGGCCACAAATAAAACTCGCTGTAAATTCGATTAAATCTTCTTGAACTCAACTATATGCCTTTTAGAACCATTTGATGAAATGTGCAGTATTAACTTGAAGTGAAAATGTGAATTTGGGGTTTGTAATAACACCTCTTTTTGAAAAATAATTGTCAACAATTGTCTTATTTTCTACTGGTGCGTGTTCTTTGACAGCAGTGCAAAGGGTACCTCATATAGGCAGTAACATACACATGCATACCCTCACAAAAGGCTCCCAATAGGCCTTTACAACAAGAACATACTACTGAGGAAGAATGAGTGTGTTGGTCTTGATCTAAAATAGAAAGTGAGCTCCAGTGACTGACACACCGATAACCTACAACTCTCTGTAGAAATGCTGTACAGTCCTCATCAGTCGCTGTTCAATGCTGACCACGTTCTTTGGGAACCTGAAACGTTCCCACCTTGGCTCTGTGAAAGAGGCAGGTGGCCTGTGTGTCTATAAGGACTCACCCTCATTGGACTGCGTCATTCCAATAAGCTCGATGCGAGTTGTGATGCTGATGTTTTCTCCAGGTTTGTGGGTAGAGCTTGTGCTTGTCTTAGCATCACGTTCACTTACTGGCACGTATGGTTACTCTCTGAGCTGGCTGCATACAAATATACCTATTTTATGCTCTCACAGAAGCTGTCATTGTGTTGGGATTATTGCTTTTGAAGGAAAAATGAACATACACCAATCATTTACTGAGAGATGAATTCAGTGGGAGTGTTAGCATTAAGTTCTCAGATAAACACATTTCTTTGCCACCATGTACCCGACAAGTATGTTCTCTCATCCCTTTTTGTTCCGTTGAGGTGACCACCATCGCCCCCCCTCCTCTCCGCACTTTGTCTCTGCACACCATGACAGGAGCTGTCTTCTTTTTCTAAAAATAAATTTGTTCTATCTGTAAACGAGACCAGAAGCTGAGGGAAGGACATACACAGCAAAGACTGTTGTTCTTCATTATGCTTCTGAAGAGGTGAGCCATCAGCGCCACTAAAGCTTTGTACCACATGTTGTTTTACTTGCATGTTACAGCCCGTGAAGTGTTTGAATTTATCTGAAGCGCAAGTCTGCAGCTGGATGTTGGCGCCGTTAGCTGTTTCAGTGTGTTAATGATGGTTCTTTGAAGCTGACCAGTAGATGGAGCTGTTCTGTGAGCAGCTTGTGTTCAATCACAGAACAACTGCTCATCAGTGGTTGGTTAATTTTTGCACAGATCAGTGACACTGCTGACCGCCCCCCTTTTTTAAGGCCAAGGCAGATTTATTTATTTATGATCATGCACACAACTACCCAAAGTACTCAGTCTAATGACCGTATAATTACAACTCAAAAGCGAAATATTTAATTACTTATAAGCTACATTACGATTTGCAAGTTTATGTCTATTTCCTTAAAGACTATTTCAGTCAGTTAGCTCCAAACAGGTGTGTATGGATGGTTTCCTATACAGACACATTTTCAAAACATAGCTTTATAAAACACATTGCATTTGAGCTGCTTGAGGTTCACCAGATTACAGATTAAAAAAACAACAACATTCAAATGTGCACTCCTTGTAAAAAGCTCTTTAGATCCTCATTCTATTCCAGATTTGGGAAGCAGTTTGTCCATGTTTAGTAGTAACCCTGGGAAACGTCAGTGGCCTCAAACCAACTGACCTGAGCCCTCTTCAAGGCTCAGACTGGTTTAGATCAGCAAGGATCAAGTGTTTTGGACCTAAAATAGGAGCATTTTGAAGTGGATTCTCTGTGAGAATGGTAGCCAAAAAATGATCTGAGAACTGGGGTTCTGTGGTAATCTTTTTAGGTTCGTTTTACAACCCTGGCAGCAGCTTTCTGCATGAGCTGCAGATGTCTGATTGCTTTCTTCGGCAGACCTGCGGAGACCTGACGGAACAAAACACTGCAGTAATCCAGTTTTTCTAGACACAAAGGTGTGTATGAGATACTCTGTGGTGTGTTTTGACACCAAGTCTCTGATCCGTTTGATATTTTTAAAACGGCAGAAGACCGATTTTGTTATTGATTTTTTTTCACTGCTAAAGTTCAGATCTGAGTCAAGGATAATGGATAGAGCAAAATGTGGTTCTACGGCATTAATCTCCTTGACAACAAACAGTAGCAAAGGAATTGTCAGCCAACGATCACTCAGGATATCCATGAGAACACCTGATCAGAAAGGTGTTAAATTGAATCAGGAGTAGATCGTCTGCTTCTGTCTTCACACAGCAAAGAAACATGAAGAAACATGTCTATCCGTGGACTGATTTCAGTCACAAACACCGTAACGCATACAATATAGAGAGGATTCCATAATTACAGCGCTTGTGTTGTTCCTGATAAATAAATGAAAGAATTTTAAAGCAACGTAAAGAAAATGTCGGTCGAGGTTTTGATTTAAAATGCATGTGTTATCCAAAGAGGCTCCTTCATGTCCTAATGAACAAACCAGAGATGTATCGCCACACACAGCTCAGTGACGAAATTCATTGCCACACTGAAAAAGCAATTGTTTTTTTCCCAAGAAAATTGTTCCTTGAGAACAAGTTTTATTTGAAGCATCAGTAATAAATTTGTCCGCTGGAGCAAGTGCGTGGTTACATTTGCTCCTTCTTCTTTTTTGTCTGAATCTATTCTGTGCATCAGCGCCACCCTGACTAAAACCAAGATTAATTGCTTTCATATCGCCGTTGTGGGATCCCAGTGAATGTGGCACACACACTGTACAACATCAAAATGAATCTGGATACAAATGAGACATTGCAACTGACAGGAAAAATGTTGCGGGGACACAACATAGCATACAGGTCCACTCAGCTGGAACCAAACATCTCAGCCCCCAGAAAGGGCGGATTTAAATAAACTACACAAACCCAAGAGCCACCACTGCACTGCTGAGACAGTGTGTTTTCATTCCTGTGTGTGTGTGCATCCAAGTACATGCCTCTCCATATTTATCATAACTACATGCAAATGATGTTGATAGGGTTTGTTCATCCCTTGAAACTGAGGCTCCATTTGCATCTGACATTAAAATAGAGAGGGAGTGTGACGGCGTATTACAGACACGACAGGAGGAGCAGCCGATGCACAGCACCTCTGTGGACAGAGATCATCAGAACAGCAAGGCTACCGCCGGCTCACTCTTCCAACAGCATCAATTCTGCTTTTCCAATCACCTCTGTGTGTGACAGCCACGACGAGGGGCAGGGATTAAGGGGAGAAATTGATATAGAAGTATTCCCACTGCTTAAATATGCCATAAGTGGTGCAGCATCATCTGAGCAGTGAGTGTTTTTGTTTCTGTGAGTGGGAGAGATCAAGATCAGGACTTAGAAAGGCAAAAAGACACGGAACTGTGCAGCATCCACCAAACTCCTGCAGATTCCCCCTTCCCACCTCCTCCCCCTGTCGCTGAAGAGAGAGAGAGGAACAGAGAGAGGAAGAGCAGGGGGAGAGATAGAGAGAGAGTCACGCTTACAAGCCAGTGGAGAAGAGACGTAAAGAGGAGGATCTACGAAGGGAAAAAAATCCTTCTCTCCCTTCTGCTGCCTCTCTCCGTGCATCCTACAGGCGGCAAGGAGTGAGGAGGAGCTGGTTGGCATCTTTCTACGCTGCTTTCCTGCGATTTCTGCCGCTGTAGTATCACAGTGTGTGGAGTCCAGGGAGAGCTGCTGAGAGCTCGATCGGCGACAACGCTCCGCAGCAGAAGAGCATCGTAGAGGAGCAGGGATGCTTAACAACCTGACTGACACGGAGGAAGGGGATGGGGGAGCACCAAACCAGGGTGAGTGATGGGAGGGATCATGCAGCCAGTCTCACACACACACACACACACGCACAAGCAGAAACGCATAAAGAGCAGCATTCCTATGGCATGGCAGTACACGGTACTGTGCATCCAAACCCATAGAAGGAAAGAAACACCCAGCAAAACTCTCAACATGGCCGATTTGTCTGACACACAACCTGATGGCTGTAAAGTCATTGTCATTGGAAGAGATGGAGTTTGTGTGTGTGTGTGTGTTTGTGTATGTGTGTGTGTGTGTGTGTGTTGGATAGCGTTATACGGTGTTCGGCCTGCTTGCATCCTCTGCTGCTGCTCTTACTGCAAGGCTGTTGTGACAGGAATAGTAATGTGCTCACTCCATACGATGGATGGTGAATGTTAGGGCATTACAGCTTGTCCAGCACACTCACGTGCACACACAGAGGAGAGGAGATTTCTGGTGCAGCCATCCATTCTGAAAGGCAATGTAAATACTCCCACCCCATATGGCTCTCTGTGGACAAGCTCTATAGGCATGTGTGTTCCCTCAAACACAGACACACACACACACACACACACACACACACACACTCGTAGCCACTGAAATTGTTGCAGACACAAACCCAGCATCGCTGCTAATCCTCGAGACCCCAGCTGTCAAAATCAGCCCTTCATCCAATCCTCACAACTGAACCCAATCCTTGGTCTCTGCAGGCTTTCTGGAGAGAACCTGTAGGTTGCTGCTTTGTGCAGAGCTCTGCTGCTCACACTAGCTGTTCATCAGGCATCGCATCTCCTCTCAGGTTCAAGCAGAAATTTAACCTTTTTTCTTTTGAGTGACATTCT